>JAPYZB010008715.1:0-10134 GCA_030522745.1 Eupelmus kiefferi | reverse complement strand
CGCACTCGCCTTCGGCTCGTGCTAGCTCTCCTTGACTCGTACTGCAAATTCCACACTCGGTCTAAAAAAGCTCACTTTTAGCCCTTGGTACATAATATATTATTTCGTTGCTCAACAAAAAAAAGGTAATTATGCTAAGAGGAGACTGAATATTTCTATTTTTGTTATTTTTATCTTTTCGTTATAATAAATGAAATAATTATTTTTATGTAAAAGTAATCATTTTTCCTTTTTGAATTTAGAACAAGTGAACTATTTTATTTTAAAAAAATCCTTTGTAACGTACAGAAACAGCGCTCCTTTTATGTAAAACAAAAATAGATATTTTTAATAGAAATATGTCAAAATTGAAAGGAATGCTAGATAAGAAATCGGTTATAGTACATTTTGATACTAGTGCGAGAAAGTGATTTCAGCCTCGTGTGGACGTTTGCGCCCGAGCGAAGCGAGAATAAAAAATACGAAAAAATATGAAATATATAAATATATTGAAGGGAAATTGAAAAAAACGCAGAAATAAGCGCCTAAAAAAATTAATTGACCAATATATTTTTATAATAAATAAAAACTTAATACGCCAATGACAGTACCCCAATAGCAGTGTAGAAAGAATTAATAAGTTCACATACTTTATTAATATTTAAAGATTAAAAAAAATAATGAAGTAAAACACATCGATCGATTAAACTAAATTCAGAATTGCAAGATGGAGGGTTGTCGAGCGGAGCGAGTAGGGGGCGGAGCCCCACTAGTGTGTGTATGTATATATATATTGATTTAGAATCATTTATACTGTCTTATTCTTGTAACAAGTATATAATATTTAGCATACTGCGTTTTGAATAATACAGTTATAGATTTCATTGAAATAGAGTTCAGTATATGCTATTTAGATATCTCGGTCAATTTTATTAAAACAGCAGCCTTAAAAAGAAACTGTACTCCAAGAGTACTGACACAAAAACAGAGATAAATAACTATATAAACTTATACTCTTTATTATAGTATAAAAATTAATAGATTTAAGGACGCAAAAAATTCAAAATTAAATAAACAAATCTTACTTTTCCAGTTAAAGATAAGAATTTCATACTAATTTAAATAAAATATTAATCTAATAATAAGAAAGTGCATGCAAATTTTTCCCATATCATCTTTACATACGAATCTACACATTCCCGCTTGCGCAATCATTTATTTAAACTAGATTCCATTCTAATATTAAAATTCCGCGCCCCAGCAAAAAGATCCGCTACTGCGTATTTCCCTCGTTCTCCGCGTTTCGCAGCTCTCCGCTTTTTCTCGTGCCGAAGCTAGCCTCCTTCGCTCATCTGCATCTTTTTAGCTTCTAGCATTTTTGAGCCTCCGGCGATGCCGCTGTATAATTCAGTTGGCGGTTTTATTAGCTCCGCGCCGCCTCGCCGCTGATTTTCATGCGGGCGGTTTTGCGAGAAATCTCGCGCCCCCACCGGCGTTTACATTTCGGCGCAAATTCGACAAACAGCAGCGTGAGCGGAGCCCGGAAAAACTTTGAAGCTTCGCGCGTGTAAGCTTAATTTGAATAGCGAATTTTGCGGTCCGGAAAATTTTAGGGTCGGGCGCGAGGCCGGCTCTTACGAAATGTTTATGTAAACGCGCGGATAGTTTAGCGAGTTAGGATGATTTTACGGTTTACTATTGCGTATAATTTTGTGCGTTTTTCCAAAAAATTTGCAGATTGAAATTCAAGTTGTTCAACTTGTTTGTTTAATAGACATTTTTCATATTTTAAAGCTAAAATTTTGTTAAAATTATCTTCACTCTTTTTGCAAATACACGGCACCTTTTTGTAAATACGTACATCATGCGATCTTATTCCCAAAAGCAATTCGTGCAATTCGACAAACAAGTAAATGAAAAAATTACCTTCATCAAAATTAATTTACCCCATCGGAAAAAGCACTCGCGATTACTCACTGTCGACTTCCGTCCGACCAACACCCATTTACTTAGCCCCGTACTTAAATCATTACTCCTCCACAATTAACAACAATTATCCCGCATAATCACGCCAAATTCCAAGCAGCTTTTCTCCCCAACCAAGCCGGACCACACACTGTTCCTGAGAACCTCGCGGCGCTTCCTCAAACGAAGAAAAAAAACTAAAACGAGACCGCCAAGTGCCACACGCAATCTTTTGACGACACGCCCGGGCGCAGATCCTTATCTCTCTTCTTGCGCCCACACGGCGATAAGATATGGAAGCTCTTCTCTTATTAACGCGGCAGATGCTCGCCGGTTTCCGCCTCTTCAGAAATTCCTGGCTACAGCGCTAAGCTAACTTGTATGTGTGTGTGTGTGTGTGTGTGTGTGTGTGCGCGCGCGCGCGCGCGTGTGTGTGCGTGTGCGTGTGCGCGCGTGTGTGTGTGAGTGTGTGTATGCCCCGTTATCCGGCACATTTATCTCTTACCGCTCGCCTAACGTTTTATCGGGGCCTCTCATCGTCCAATATAACGGCCCTTCCAACCCCTTTGCGCGCGAGCCACTTTCGCCCCCCGCTAGATAAACGATCGAGCCGGCCGGCTCGTCTTTCTTTCGCAGCCGCTGCCGCCAGAGCGAGCTGCTTTTACTTTATCGCGGATCAGTTTTGCGGGGCTCGCTGTTGCACGGAGAGAGCCGGCTGTACGCGGATCTGATGTTTGAGCAGCTGATGCTGAGGTGGGGGCTCTAGCTTTTTGCGGTTTTTTTTAGAGGGGGTGTGAGGTATGCCGGCATTCTTTGGAATGTGTCGTGATTGAATTTTATTTTTAAGAGTATAAAGTAGGGAGTGTATTTCGATAATTTTAAATTGTTTAAAAGGTCTACCATAATTTTCATTTTATTATGTACTCTGAATAGTCTGTAGTTTTTTTTTTTTTTTTTTAATTTAAGAAAGGAAATTTTAAAATAAAAATTTAACAATATAATTTAAAAGTCCAGATATCTAACAAGCTTCCCTGACTCCGAGCGAAATTTGCATTTTCCAATTTTGACATAGCTCGCTCCAAAATTTTCCGCACCACTCGTCAAAGTGAAAAACCGATAATCTCCAGAAAACAACACAAGCTCCCGGTAAACATTCCAGCGTACACAAAAGCGATCCACTGCAAAGAGAGACCGGGGCACAAGGACTCGGCCTTGAGCAGGAGGGAGCTCTGGCGCTGCAGTGGCTCCCTAAAAACTACCTGTTACAAATTCCCCCGGGGATTAGGAGACGCGCGCCGCGCCTTCCCTTTCTACGGCGCTGCGCTGCGACGAAGGTCGCGTGCTCTCTCTCTCTCTCTCTCTCTCTCTCTCTCTCTCTCTCTCTCTCTCTCTCTCTCTCTCTCTCTCTCTCTCTCTCTCTCTCTCTCTCTATCTCTCTGCGCCCTTTGTTACAGGCTGCTTTTTTTTGTAGCAGGTGGGACGGGAAAGGGATACGGAAAGGACGGGAGGTGGGGCCATTGTTCTAGAGGAGTGCGTAACGTGATAAAGGATGTTTTTCGGGGAGATTCGGGAATAGGTTTGGCCTTAGCTTGCTTTTTTCTTCGGGTGCGTGTGGGTTTGGTGATACAGCTTGACTGAAACGTACGAAAAGAATTGTGTTTATGAAGCTATAAGCTGTAAATAATTTTATCAATTAAATAATTTAATTTCTCATTTGGACATAGTGTACTTAGTATACTGACAATTTTTTCTTATTGTTGCAGGTGAGTTGCATTCAAAACGAATGTATATAATAATCTACACATAGCCTCCAGACACGTAAGTGATAGACTTCCTAATTTTAATATTATAAAATACGGGTAAATTTTATTACAATCATCAACATTATTTATGAGCTAAAAGCAAGGGATGAAAAGCTTTCAAGCACTTTTTCCGCCTATTCTAATCACCCACATTCCGAAATCTCTTACTCGCCCCAAGCAAAAAACCATCGGCCAGCCTAACTTAATAATCTTGGCGCAACTCGAGCCCGAAGAACTCCGTAAACGCGAAACTCTGTCGCGCAAAACAACGTAATACAGAGCGAGCATGGATTATATGCACGCCGCATCCAGCCACCGTAAACTCATCAGTTACAATGCTCTCCGGATCATCCGAGCCGCTCGTCCACAAAAGCTCGCCATCGGTAACAATCCATCGACTCATCAATCAGCGCCCGGCTTATCTACCAGCCCCCCCTCCATCCTCTCGCCGATCTCTCCACGACGAGGGATTTTCGTGCTCTCTCGCGCCTTTGGAATGAAGCTGACCTTGGCATTCTGCTTGCTCCTCTCTCTCTCTCTCTCTCTCTCTCTCTCTCTCTCTCTCTCTCTCTCTCTCTCTCTTTCTACGTAATGGAGCCGAGTCCCTCGGCGATGCGCTCGCGGTAGTTGTGTGTCATATACGGTAGCAGTTTGACGCGCCTCTTCTTTTTGCCGTTTTTGAGAAGGTTGCGCCGAGGGCGCAGCCTTTGGCATCTGCAATTTCGCCGGGAAGAGACGAAGACGAAGACGGCTTCAGTCTAATTGGAATTCTATCGGGGCGCTGTTTCGTCGATTTGGTTAATGCCAAAAAGAGTGTATAATGATGTCGTTTGAAAGGTTGTTAGGCCGGCCTAGCTGATTTATATGCGGCTTTTTTTCGGGCCGAACGAATCGACGGTTAATTGCTCGCGTGGTGCTGCCGCCGGCTGCCTTTTTTGTAGAGGCGGATGCAACACGCGCATGGTTAATTGAGGCTTGGGATTTAAATACGAGTGGTTGGTTATCGGAGTAAATATGTTTATCCAGGATTTTTCGCTTGGAATATGTTTATGATGCATAGAAGTTGCGAAAGGGAAACGTCATGTTCGGATTCCTTTTGTCATCTATATGGCTACAGAGAGATGTGTACCTACTGCCGGTAATTCAAGCTAAGCCAGATTGCAAATTCATCAACCGGTGTGGCCTTTAGGCTGCGCGGATAATGATTGCACTTATGTTTGTTCTTAGTCAAATAGATGACATCCGCTGCTGTATGTAGATACAAGAGTTACAGAGAATAGAACTTTATATTATTGCTATAAATTATATAAGTTTGCCTTTCATTATTTTTAAACTATAAATAATTCAAATTGTTAAAAATGTCTTTTATAATGGGATCGATTAAACTTCAATTATATACTTTGATTTATTATCTCCATTAGTTAGATAATTTTGTAAATTATGTTTCACGCTCAAGTTTGATGCGCATATTTTGCATAATACGCCATACATTAATATGAAAACCATTTTAATAGCAATAAATTTAAATAATAAAAGAAGAATATTTTCATGGATAATAAAAAACTTGATAAAAAAATCAAATTACAAGCTGCGTCGGCCAAAGCTACTTCTCCAGCTACATTTTCTCCACTCCCAGAAATTTTCAAGCACTACTCTCTTTTCCGCTACATCGGGAAACCGAATTTTCCCTCTTCTCAGCACTACACTCCTCGGCTCCTTCTCTCCCGCCTTACTTTCTCCTTCGCCGCATCATTTTCGCCGTCTCCGGCAGCTCGCTCCGGTTTCTCTTTGCTCGCCTTGTTTCTCGCGCTTGTCTCGCCCCGCCCTAACAAAGTTTCGCCAAAAAATCGTCGCGCAGACACGTTTGAGGTTTCTCGGGCTCTGCGGCCGCGCGGAGCGCGATCGAATTAAGGCGCTACGAGAGAGTGGCAGAAAAGCGAGTCGACGTCGACGGCGACGTTGACGCTTCGCGCGCCCGCGCGGATATTGAGTTTCGGGCGCGAGGATTTCTCACTGCGTGGGCTTTGTTTTTCAGGCGGAGTTTTGACGTGCGCGAAGAGTCGTTGTAATTGGATATAATGTTGATTTCATAAGTTACTCGAGGTGGCTTTCGTTAATGATCGCGGTGAGGAGGTGGTGGGGCCGCAGTGAGAGAAAAAATGTAGCGGGTGGTATCGGGCATGTAGAGAGGTAGGAAAAAGTTGCCTGATTGAAAAGTTGTTTGAGTTTGAGAGGAAAATATGCAAAAAGAGTCGGCGCAAGTAACCGCAATCCGATCTGTATATAGGAATAAACTTGAGAGATCTTGAAAGTCAAGTTTAACTGCGGGGCCGGCTATAAAATTACGGAAATTATTTACCGAACTGGGAAAAAGTTTGTTATTTCAAAGATTTGAAATTTATATATTTTGTGCTTTTATAAAGCTTGTTTCAGTTAAACTGTATTAGCAAGTATTTTGGTTATTTCGCGTAATTTATTTTGATTATACGTGGCTCGCGCAGAAGCTTTACATTGTACGACTATAATTACGAGTGTATGTCTTTAGTTAAAACGAAAGCATCGAGAGGGCTGTAATTATATCTTTAAAGCCTTGCCACGTTGATGTGTCCGAGTATTAAAGTTAAAAAATTTATACATTTGCATGGCCTTTCGCAGAGGTGCAAAACTCGTTTGCTGCGAAAATAAAACAGCGGTAATCAAAGCTAGCTCTTAAGTGTGAAATTTTACTCAAATTACAGCTCATCGAAAACAAAGTTTACGAAAATCCGTTCAACTATCTTCTTATCTCCAACTAATCGTATAACATTTAATCAGCTCTTCAAAGCAAGAGCTACACTATAGTCCCGCCTCAGAGCAGCAAATCCAGCATAAAAATCAGATCTCCATCTTTTTTCACTGAAAATCCCGGCAACTCCGGCGTATCCAGGCGCGTGCGGAAAGGGACCCTTGGGAGATCGGCAGCGCAGCAGCGGCGCGCCAGAGGACGACACGAGCCATCGAAGCCAGAGAGCAGAGGTGGGAGCGCAGCGCGCCCCAGGGAGGGGAGTGGGAGGGGGGGGGGGGGAGGAGAGGGAGAAAGAGAGAGAAAGGCTCATGATGCGAGTCGCGTGGAGGCGTGCGACTATGTCAGGTATGCGCGCCGAGGCGGCCTCCACGAGGCGCTTTTTGTAGCCTTTTATTACCCCCTGCGCCCTTCGTTTTCTCCGTCTCCGGGCTCTGGCTCTCGGTGTGACGCTTTTGTCGGAGCGCGTGCGCCGGCTATTTTCGTTTGCCAGGCATTTTTCGGCACTCAAGCTTTCTGTTTTCCTGGGGAATTATCGTTTGTCGAAGGAGCCGTCGTGATTTACGGCGGAGAAGAAGAAGTAGCCTGCGAGGACGAAGCTAGAAGATGAAAGTGTGTATCGAGCGCGCACGTTCGCACCTTACCAGCACACTAGATCAATCATAAATAGATAGCGCTTAAAATATAATATACGTCTCCGAGAATCGAGCCCGGAAATTATTGGCCGGTTGCGTAGAAAGCAATTGTAGCGCTGATGGTATAGCAGCCGGCGGTAGCTTATAATCTCGCAAATCACAAAGCTTGCCACCTCGGCAAATGAGCTACAATCGCGCGACAGGACGAGCTACGGATTCTTTAGCCCCATCGAATTAAACTTAATCAGCCTTTAAAACGAGAACTATTCTGGAAAAAACACTGAGAGCACTCTAAGAGTAATTTCTTTCACCTAAAAATACACAAGCTCTCCGTTCAATTTTAGCATTCCGTAAAAATCAAGCTGGACGCCTACGTCCCGCCAATTCGCATCCGGTCCGATTTTCGCGTTATATATAGCCGAAGAGAGGCTCGAGGGCGGAGAGATAGAGAGTTCCGAGGAGCGATATATCCGTGGGCCTCCCCCGCTGGAATCTTGAACTGCTAATCTGCAAAAGCGATTAGACCCTCGTGACGTTATCTCTTAATCCGGGCGTTGCCGCTCGAGCGGCTTCGTCGAAATTTATCGGCGAGGTGCGGAAAAAATTAGGTTCACGCACTATCCGGGTTTGTAAGGCTGGGCTGATGAGGCGCGGTCCGCGAGTTTATGCTTGGAATTGATTGTCATAGCTGTTTGTACGAAGAGATGAAAATTTTGTTGTTTGTAGACTTGGAGTTAATATTAGTTATTCGATAAAATAATTTGATTATCAATTTTTATATAATTTGAAATGTTTAAATTATCTTACAAAAAAAAATTTATCTGTAAAGAAAAAATCACTTAAATAAGTGATTTTTCTTCACATAGCAATATTTTACGTAAATCTATTACTACCTTTCACGTAAGTGGAAGCATATGTACGTAGGATAAGTATTTCTTCACTCTTTTAGATTCAGATAGCACATTCTATAATTTTAGTACTAATTACGCTGATTACCTAAAATTCTATATAAACGTGAAAATTTTAAATTTGAAATATTTATAAGGATTTTCTTATCAAATCGTAAGTCTCTATAAGAAAAATTAATAAGCCTCTGACGGTCACATACATGCAGTTTATAAGCTGAATTTATTAGCATATTATAAGTTCAACGAAAACGAACAAACTCATTAAAAACGTCACGCCGTCTCTCATCCACCCGTCAGCATCATAAAATCCCTTAGACATCGCAAGATTAACACTCCGATCTTTACGCATCGTCCTCCCATCAACGGCAACATTCACCTCGGCAATCTAAATCCAAACATCGCTTCAGGGCGCCCGCATCCCGACGCCACCGCCTATACAAGCGTCGCAAACATAACCGTAAATGCCTACGACTCCCTCTCTCTGTCTGTCGCTCTCTCTCTCTCTCTCTCTCTCTCTCTCTCTCTCTCTCTCTTTCTCTCTCTCACTCTCTCTCTCCTCAACAACTTGCTGAACCAGCGAATTGATTGCATCGCTTCGCGCGAGACGTAACTCCCCGCTCCCGTGAACTTTACCAGAAGGCGACTCCACCTACACCGCGCGAGAAGCCGATCAGCGAAAGTCGAGCTCGCGCGATAAAGCGACGTGAAATTCGCGGAAAGGCTGCGACTCGGTGAAATGACGCCGAGTCATGTAGCCGCGGAGCGCGCCGGAGTTAACAATTAACTCGCGGGGATAATTTACGAGCAGCCTCGGCTTTTATAGGCTAAGCAAGAGCGCCGAGGTGCCGTGGATCCAGGCTAATTGAAATTAAGAACGAGGCAAGCAAGTGTCTTGGTTCTTCTGCGGCAATTTTGCGTCGCTTCGCTGAATAGTTTTCTCTCTGTGCGTTGGTTTTTGGTTGGTGGCGTTTTTTGGTTTCTTTGGGGTTTGATGACGAGGACGTATTATGGTATTGGAATTTCTCCGCTTTGCTTAATGACTGTAATTGAAAGGTGAACGCATTTTTTTTTAGCGTGGTTAAATGTTTTTTGTGTCATTTTTTACAGCGTTTTTTATGGAGGCAAAAATAAAGGAATTTTAAAAATAAACACCTTTTTCAAATCTGATGTATCATTAAATGACAGAATTTTTAAATAATTTATGATATTTTTTTTTAAATCTCTATTAAATATTTCTGTAAGCAGGATACTAAGCCAGTAAGATTTTTTTATGACTGACTCCGTAAAAAAACGAGCCTCTACTGAATACAGCAAAAAATCTCATAAATCTAAAAAAACCAAAAGTAAAACAGCTTAAAAATGCCAAGCAAAATTTTTTATCTCCAACCCACCGCACCGCAGCGCTGTTTACCCCAAAATATTCGCAAAAAACCGTCGAGCCCCTGTTTGTCGTAAACATAAAACTAAGCTAAAAAATCTCTGTAACCCTATAACCTCCCATGGGCTCAGGCTTGCGCGCGCTCCCCCACCATGGCTGCGTGGCCTGCCTTGCGCCGCCTGCAGTAATCCCATAACTTTCACCCACATTTCGCGCAGACGACCACTGCCTGGCCGCTCTCAACCCTTCCGAGCGGGAGCGGCAGCCGATCCCTCCTGAAAAAACAACGCCATCGTCGCGCGCGCGTGCGAAAAACAGCAGAGAAGCTCTTCGGGGGTGGTGCAACGAACCCCTAAAGAGAGCTGAAAAAAGAGGTAGGGAAACGAAACGATACATAGACGAAACGTGCACAAGTACGTGTATGCGCTCGTCGCTCTGGCTTCTCGCTACTATAAGAGGGAAGGGGTCAAAGAACGCGAATATATCGCGTATACGGCGATCGCGCGCCGCATAGAACGAGCGAGAAAGAAAGAGAGAGAGAGAGAGAGAGAGGGAGAGAGCGAGAGAGAAGCCAAGTGAAGGAGAGACCGAGAGAGAGAGAGAGAGAGAGAGAGAGAGAGAGAGAGAGAGAGAGAGAGAGAGAGAGAGAGAGAGAGAGAGAGAGAGAGAGAGAGAGAGAGAGAGA
>JAPYZB010008695.1:0-28237 GCA_030522745.1 Eupelmus kiefferi | reverse complement strand
GTTCACGGATACACGCCAAGGGGTTATAAGAGAGGCGGGAGGAGTGAACGGTCGCAGGGATTATATGAAGTGCTCCGACGGGAGGTGAATTTAACGCGTCATTTTGCGCGAGCTCGCTGGGTTTGGTCTAGCGAGAAATAGAATCGCTCGCTCGGCTACTTTATGTATTGCCACTTTGAGGAAAAATCACCGGCGCCCTTCTCTCTCTTTCTTCCTGCGAATGGATATCGAGAGACGTCTGGTGCGTGCGCGGATCTAGGTGTACGTTTCAATCGCGCACTATTAGCCTATAAATAGCCTTTTATGCGCTATTAGCTTGTTTTATTGCGCGAACGTAAGTCAGAGGTGAGAGAGGAAGAGAGAGAGAGAAAGAAACGTCCATTTTTGTAAGATGGATACTCGAAGCGAGAGAGCCGAGAATTCCAATAAAGGATAATTTATTTTATCGCCCGAGCTAATTTTACTGTTTTAGGCATTATTGGGCTTCGCTTTTATGTATACTTTAACTTGAATAGATCTCTTTTTTGATGTTCTATAAACGGAATTGATTTTGTTTAAATCTATAAAGTATCATTGTGTAATGACTTGAATGAAACGATATATTTAAGCAGATATAATCGCTTACTTTATCGATTTCAAATTCACATCACTCACGCCTAGCCGCTTAATCTTGTACCCAAACACATCGCTGCATCCTCTCGACACTAAAGCCTGAATCGCGCTCTAAAATCTTGGCACAGTCCAAAAAAGACAAAGAAAAAAAACAAAGAGCGCTCACATAACCAACTCGACAGCGTCCAAAGTGCCTCTAAGAAGATAAAAAGAAGCGAGGGAGCGACGATTAGACCCTCAAGACGTGGCGAATCTCGAACGGGCGCGTCTCGGAGGAGTCGAACAAGCTGCTCTCTTCGCGCGCCGTGCCTTTCCCACGACTTTTGGGCGCTCGATAATGACTTTTTTGGTCGACTGAGCTCGGCGCATACACCTACTCGGCTCGCGTGACGCCCTCAGTAGCCGCGAGCTATGAAGGGGATTCCTGGGCGCGATGCGCCGAATTCGCACAGCCTGGAACGATTCGATTGTGTTTGCGGCTCGTATTTTAAGACTTATGGATGGTTAAGCGAGCTTGAAAGAATAATAAGGTATGATTAAGTCGTCGCGGATGAGCTTGTTGAAGCATTAATTTAACTTTTTTGCGGTGAGGCTTTTTGAAAAGTCCTTATCCATGCGTGCTGCATCCTTTAAATGTCGTATCTTACGATGGAATATAACGTCTGAATTGATTAATCTCGAATTTAGGACACGTACCTTACTAGTCAATAACACACCAGCTCGCATGTCAAATTCAAATCAATATCGCAAAGCCACCTTGGCTTATCTCAACTGCGTACGTGCAGCTAGCCTATAAACATCCGCGCTCCTCCAACCTTCCCCGATAAACAATTCCTCCGTCTAGTTTGCCTTCGCTCCCCTTTTTGCAGCAATGTCAACGCTCAAATAGTAGTCTCACCTCGCTGCTCGCAAGAAAAAAAGGCCAGCTCATTTGCCAGTCAGAGTGTCTACGAGGAGAACGGCAAACTCGAGAAACTCAGGGCGCCACCGCAGCGCGATCGCACGGCGCTAGCGAGCGCTGTATACACATATATAGCCTGCAGTGGACAGGTCGAGTCTGCAGGGGCGCTCTAGCAATTTCCGCCCGTTAAACGGGAATTAAGTAGTCGATTGCTAAACTCTCGCTCTCGAAACTTGGGGAGGAGGACGAGTCGCGCGCGAAGCTGCGCGCAGCTCTTCTCTCTGTCTCTCTGTTTGCAGGCGCGAGCGCGAAATTTCGTGTCACGGACTAGCTCGAGGGCCTCGCTATCTCTCACTTTTCGAGTTTACGAGAGCCGAGGAATAGAAGAAGCGCCCGCTCCCTTCGGCTGTAATTGTCAAGGTTGAAACTTTCGGGGCGAGAGGGTCTAGAAGGAGTAAAAGCGCTAGTTTGATCGTTCATTAAAATTGTACGAGGCCCGCTTGAGTCCGTGGAGTTTCGATGGAAAAAGGAGAGCTCCTCGTATAATTTCGAGAGGACGCCAGTTGATTTTGCGCTCGCGTAGTGCTGAACAATGCTCGTGTAATTTAATGTAATCTTACTGCAGGAAGCGCAATTTTGAATTCATGAAATTTCGTGGCCGTTTAAGTCGTTGGGAAATTTGGCATTGAAGTGGGGATAGAGTCTGTTGTTAATATTTTCTGATGAATGTTAATTGCGAGAGCTTGCTGCGATCAATTTAAATTACTAGCCATTGTTTTTCTTATTTTTATTGTGTGTAACTAATGTGACTTTTTTTCTTTTTGTTACAGGTGAGTTATACAATTACTACCTTACAAAATTTTCCGCAATACGTAAGTTTAAAAATTTCTTTTTTATTATTCAATTTTAATCGAGTTTGTTCTCATACTAAGCAGGAAATGCGGCAGGAAATAACTCAAAAATACAACAAATTAAATTGTCTCGTGACTTTTTATTTAATGCTTACTAAAAAGCGATCTATATACTACGTTCGAAAGTTACAGCAATACAGCTGTCAATTGTTTTATAAACTAAATATCTCCACATATTATTTACATGTAATATAGACATATTATAATTCAAATTATACGGCTATTTATTTTCTGGAGCAGATTTCCTATTAAATTTATTAAAAGCGCATATCAAAACGAAATATCAACTCGTAGCGTTATACTCATAAAAAATAATCACACGAATTAACGCTCCTTTATTTTCTTGAAAAAATGAGCTTATATTAAGACGTCTAGATCACGCATCAATTTTTCATTCCATCAATCTCAAAAACGAAAAAGTGCACCCCTATTAAAAACCTCAAACATACCCGTCCCGTAAACAACGAGCTCATACTCACAAAAGCGCGAGGCTGTTAATTTTGCAAATTACAGTCCCTCGGTTCGATGTTACACAAATTACAGCATCTGTCAACACAGCGAATTACGCGCGCGGTGAGAAAAACTCCTTACGCACGCTCGGGCGAAAACGCGCGCGTTCCGACGAAAAAAAAGTGGCACTAAAAAGCGCGTAATAAGCAGTGCGCTCGCCGCGCCGGTGATGGATGTGTGAGAGTTCTCCTCGCTGTGCTGTAGTTTTAAAATTGCGCCGTCAGCAGCCGCGGCGCATCAAGGACGAAATTCCCATTGTGACTTAGCTCGCGCGAAGCGCGACGTTCTGTTTCATAGGCGTAGCCGCGCGCGTTCGCTTTTGTTTGTCTCTCGCTCTCTCTGCATAAACTTTCAATTGCGAGGCGCGCGTGGCGTCGAGAGCGGATTTTCGCTCGGAACGAGCTCGGGCGAGGGAACGGAATGAAAGCGCTGGATTCAGTCGATTCTTTTGTGAAAAAGGTGAATGCGGGATATACGAGGAATGTCTTAATGCGAGGTCAATTGCTCACCTTTTTTAGGAGAGTTATTTTTTGTTTGAGTGAAGCGGTTCTATTTATAGTGCCTTAAGTGCGAGTTGCTTAATGTTTTTTTTTATCATTTGCTGAGTACAAAATATGAATACGGAAACGGAATTTTAATATAAAGTACATTTTATTGTTCTTGCTGGCTTTATTTAGAATAAAAGAAAGAGGGGAAATTGAAGAATCTTGTATATAAAATTGTAAGAATAGAAACTACAATTTAGCAAGGAATCGGAAAGCTAAGTCTATTTTTACTACAGTAGTTGCGTTTTCCCTCAATGTTTTATGCTCTTCTATACCTTTGACTTACTGTGTATGTAGCGTTAAAAAAAGCATATAATTCAATTATTTTTCTTATTTAAAGTGAATTTATTTTTGGCTACATCAGCCGGGACAGACAGTGTCAACCATTTACATACCAGCTGAATTAAGTCATACGATCAAAGCTTTTGAGCTTTTATCGAATTATTTAAGTCAGCTTCATTTTTTCACAAGCTGAACTTCCCAGCGAATTATCGCCTCAGTACGCAAAATGTCCATCAAAGAGCAGAAAAAGAGAATTGCGGCCAGCCCTGTTCTTTGATCAGCGTCCGGCAATTAAGCAGCGCTCGTTAAAGAAAAGCTGCCACGCTATGGGAAACCGATGACAGAACCGTCTGGTCCTATCGTAAAATTAGCACCGTTTTAATTGGTTAAAGACAGACGAGACAGACTATGTACACAAACGGCGTTTATTCCTGTAAAAAAAAACCGCTAAAGACCAGCGAAACAATCATATTCCAACACGACATTAAAAGCGGCCTCAAGATTTTCCCGCTCCGATCGCAATCGCTCCTATAATTAAGCGTCGCCGGCGAATCGCGCCATCTTCGGCCGCGCGTGTGCGTACACACACTTTATCCCCTTGCACGCGAAATCTCGACGATTCGATCGTCCGCGCGTCAAGACACGCGCTCGCGGAGATAAGCCGCGCAACGCGCCGCTAAGCCATTTATTTCACGGACTTAATTGCCGCGGGCGCCGTTTTATTTTCCCTCCCCCCACCCCCGCTTTGAAAACAAACGCGCGATTGTTTCGCGTCCCTCATCAACAGGCCTTTTCTCGCGCGTAACTCGGCGTCACGCGACAGAAACGCATGCACGCCGCTTTATAGTCTCCCCGGAAAAGGCGCTTTCTTTTGAATCAGCTCGCTTTTCCCATCCAGTATACGCGCGCGCTCCGATTTCTTCGCTCCGCTGCCGAGCTTTTTCCCCCCATTCAGCCCTAATTGCTCTTTCCCCGTTGACCATCGCGCCAGCCTCTTTTGTACCACGCGCTCTTTTTTCTCCCGGCCCGCTGTTTACCTTTATCATTCCTTTGTTTTCCGCGTGCTAGCGGCAAAAGCCTTGACGCGTGCGATTTATACTTTCGCGCAAACGAGCGCTGCGAGCGAAAGAGAGAGACAATCGCGCGCACTTTGAATAATAAATACGCGGTTGCGCGCCGCCGGGGCGATAAAGCGGGGCCCGTGCGTTATTACTGTATTACGGCTGAGAGCACGGAAGAGCGGGAAAACGGCGAAGAGAGGGAATAGAAGCGCGCGCGCGCGAACGTCCGGGAAAGGAAGCGGCGCGAGCGCGGGACAAGAGAAAGGTTTTAACGAGAGGGCCAGGAGGGTGGGAGCCGGGCGCCGAGAAGAAAAAGAACGGAACGGTGTACTTAGCTGCAGGAGTGGGGAAGCCAAGGATACAGTGATAAATACGGGGATGGCGGGGGTGGCTGGTTATTAGGGTGGAAGAGGTAGAGGGGAGGGATCGTTGCGGTGCTGTGTATGGGCTTTCGGGGCGGGAGAAAAACGCTGGCAGGCAAAAAAGGACGGAGGATAATTAGCGATAAAACACGGGGAGGATAGTTATGAATGTGGCCGCAAAGTCAAAAGTGCGGTGATAGTGGTTTATTTTTAGCGCTAATTGCCTTGATTCCTTTAGTTTTTTGCCGGGGCGCTGCTTAAAATTCGTATAAAGCGGGGAAATGTATGTGGCTCTGTGAATTAGAGCCGGGGATTAGATAGGCGTAATTAAAATGTTTTGAAAAAAATTACACGATTTTGATCAGATCTGAACGTACGAGTCGGCCGTAAAGCAAACGTCTAACCGGCTGATCGTGCTCGATGCTATCGCTGAGTTATTGTACGTGTTATGCAAATTCGCGTCGCTTTTTCCTGATTTCGCACGAATCGAACAACCAAAGAGCATTAAAATTCACTGTCGTATCTGCGCTTTTAATGCGATGTAAATTAACATTCGCTCAAAAAACGCGTGTATCCGGTGATAATTAAAATTTTTCTCACATAATTTCAAATTAAACCCGATGTTTGCGTACACATTTTTTCAAAACATCAAAAACTACTGATTTACAGCGCAGGAAATGCAGACCCTTCACCCGGAGTAAAAGCCACCAGATTCGCCCTTAAAATTCTGCCATTCAAAACGTCACACCCACCCCCTCATACTAAATTTTCCCAGCCCTCCTCCATTTCCCTCGCAACCCCCTAAAACCAGGGAAAAGCTCCGCGCGCGATAAAAATTTCATAGCGCTCCGACAATATATTCCTGCATATAATTCTTTCGATGCATATAAGAAGCAGCGGCGGTAGCTAAAAAGCTGTGTTGCTGCCGCTGGGGGTATGCCCCTGCGCGCGACTTTGTCTTCGCGCGTTGGCGTGCGAATACACGCGTGCGAGGCTCCCCCAGCCCTCCTGGAAGTGAATCACGCGACTTTGCGTGCGAGCGCGCCACTCGTTCTCCTCCTGCTTTTCCGCCCTTCGAGCTACGTGCGCAGAGAGAGAGCTAGACGCGCGTCCCTCCCGAGGGTACGAAACTTTCACTCCCACGGTGTGGTGTGCATTGCGGAGCGCGAGCAAACTGGCATTTTAATTTCTGCGGAGGACGATTATTTGCCTTCGGCGCGGGACTGACTCATCGAAGCGAATTCAGAGCTGAGCCCCCGGAGCTATGAGTCCAGGGAGAATGGTTATGCTGCTGCTCGCGGGAACGAGCGGTTTAGAGCTTGTGTTTTCTTTTTTTTTCGTTGCTGTCGTTATTACGGGCCGAGCTGCGTTAAGCGGTGTTTTCATTGTTCTGTGTTCGGAAGGGGGTGTTTGTTGCGGAATGTTGCAATGGGAGCGCTGGATAGTAATGATTAGTTATAATAGTAATGGTAAAAGGGATCTACACTTTGTAGGTGGTTTGTGATTAATCACAGTTTGATGCTGTTGATAGGCCGTTATAGTGAAAAATGGTAATTGAAAAAGTTACATTACGGCGCGCTAAATTTATAATTCTACTTGTCACGTCTTTCGCTTGAACGCACTCGGCTATTATAAGGCAATAGCGAAATCCGCGCTCCGTAACTTGTTGCTTCGACGTAAAAGTTGCCGCACGACATTATTGAGGCAAGTGCATTGTTAAAGCGAAAGCAGCTTTTGCTCGCTGCCCTCGCCGAGGGAGAGAGAGAGAGACGCAACTTCCAAAGCGTATCGAATCAGAATTTCCGTACGCAGAGTAGCGCGCGCGGGCGTGCAACAGAGAGAAAAAAAAGAAAAATACAGCGAACTTTGAATTTCGAAACTCGAGTTGTTGAAAAAAGTTGTACAACTCCAAGACAAGCACTTTCCCGCGAAGTTTGTATAAAAAAGCCGGAAGAAAATGTCCTAGATATAGAAGCGGGGATAAAAACACTCTAAAGTTTCGAGTTTCCTCACTTTAAACCTTTCATGTCCAATAAGGCCTTATGGCGTCATCTTACACGAGGAAATGTTGCTCATGTAAAGTTATAACCGTTTTCAGCGCGCGTGCCCTTTACTGTCTCCCTGGTGTCAATTACAACGTGCACCGAGCGACGTATAAGCATTTTCTGGTACCTTTCCTCAACGGAATAATTCAGAGCGTCCCTCGGAAATTTCCTCTGAAGAGTAAAGAGCCTTTTCCCTAGCATCGCATCAAGAATTTCAAAAAGTGTAAATTTTAATTCCGGCCTTCAAAGCGACACTGACCGCTCGCACAAAAGATGCATTAGCATATTATTTCTAATTCACTTTACCGGCCATGCGCGCCGCGTATATCCATATTGTATCTAGCTCGCGCGCGCCCGCTTGGGCACTGTAATCCCCACAAAACAGACCCTATTACGCAGTCTTTCAACTCGATTTAGCTTTCATTTTCGTACACAACGTAATCTCCGTTAATCGTTAAATCCTCGTCGAATATTTGAATTAGGACGCGCCCGGCCAGAGCTGGAATTACTGTGATTTCAGTTCAGGCATTGAATTTGTAATATTAATATTTCCATACATTCCCATCGAATGCCGGCCGAGGTAATTCTCTCACGGTGCCGCGTAATCCAAAAAGCGCAAATCGAATCCGGTCTCACGTCGAAACATTAAAAATATTCGCTTTAAAACTCATCATGCCCTTTCATCCGAATCGAAATATACGGATAATCTTGCTCTTCCGAATCGATGAAACTTTTACGACGATAGCTCGAGTGTTAGAGTGACATTGAAATATTTACAAAGTGCCGCCGAGAGCTCCATTACCTTCAGCGTAGCGAGTACAGGGCGCCCGATGAATTAACCCGAGAAACTCGCTTATCGGCCGGCCCGGCCGTCATTTGTCAGCTGCGCGCTGTTGTAGGCGCTCTGGAAGCCGCTAATGGAGCGAATGAGGAAAAGTTTGCCGTGCCGATATCGGCGCTGGGGATGAACGATATGGTGACAGCCGGAGATGCTTGGGACAGATCGGATTTCAGCTGCTTTTCTTCCTTTTGCCCGATTCGTGTTCTTTTATGCGCTCGGTGTATTATCGTTTTAATAGCGTCGATAAGCTTTTAAATTGGATAAGAGCTGAAAGATGGGCAATGTTGTTTCAGGCTAAAGTACTGGGTCAATGTTGTCGTAATTAAAAGGAAGCGTTTTCTCGGGGGAAGGAGTAGGGTTTTAATTTTCTTAAGTAATTAATTCGTTTCGATGAAAAGCGAACCCGCTAATGGACTTAATAAGGAAAAGTCCACTTTGGATCCACGCGATCAATAGACAAACCTCTCTGCGTGAAAAAAGAAGGCTGCTTCTTTTCAATCAGCTTTCGCAAAGATAACTGCTTTGCCACCCTAGAACCTCACTAAAAGACAAAGCAATTAAACATTGAAAAAAAATATCAATCTCTAAAGTTTGCATTCAATCTTTTAAACCGCAACAATTCCCAGCCAGCGCAGCACTAAACAAACACTTGGAAACGTAGCCTTGAACCGAAAAGGTGTTAAATCAAGGATTCCACTCGACTGAAAACGGGTGAAACGAACGAAGAGGGCCAGTTCAGCGCGTGACGTCGAGAGAAAATACAAACACACGGGGCGGCCCTGGATGCGGGTGGTCTGGCTCTGCTGAGTTCCCAGAGAGGGTCGACAACAGTTGCGGTGGAAGAAGTATGCACGCTCCCGAATTAGCCATTCGAATTGATGGCAAATCCCGCTTGGTCGTTCGAGAGTGAGCAGTGGAAAAGTCAAACAGTACACAGGGATGAAAGCCCGGGCACTTGGATGCACTCGCGCGCTCTCACACATTCAGACGCTTTTCATTCTATAAAAATTGCAAGCGAAATTCCGGTGACGGTGCGGGTGGATGCTGGGTCTGGGTAGGAGTTTAGGACAATCACAAAAAAGACTGGATTGTGCGCGCATGGTGAGCTTATGGGCTCGGGTGAAGCTTTGATGTTGCGATTTGATGAAATATTTGTAGGAATAATGAGCAGTGGGTTAACTTTGAATCACGATAAATATCTTTTTTCGGGTAATAATGGAACGAGTTTAAAAGTTCGCTGAAAAGCCACATCCCTATCTCTGGATTATCGCCATATAAATGCAAATTTGCTCAAGTTTCGTCAGCTTAAGTTCAAGGCAAGGGGGCGCGGACCCAATTTTTCTCCCCGGCTCGTAACTCGAAACTTTACAACCACCAATCTTGTTTAATCGCGTAAATATTTATGACTGCCTCGACCGGCGCAGCCGTGGCTAAACAAGCGCGCAATCCCGGGCTCTCGGTTTATATAAAACTGCAACAAAAGAGCGCGCGCGCCGGCCTCCGCGGAAAATTGGGAAAACCGATGAAATACGGCTGCCGGTGAAAAGTTCGAGCGCGCGCAGCCGGTTATAAGTCTGGCGCAAGGTCGTGACAGCTAAATGCGCAAGCTTGCGCGCCTGCACTCGGTTTAATCTGCGCGGATGGCGAAACTATCTCCTCTCCTGCTCCTCTGGCGATATAAAGCGATCCAATTAAGAATCGGAGCACAAATAAATGGTCCAATCCGGCGAGTTTGCGGCTGCTGGATGTGGACAAGCTAACCCTCCCCTCGGTCTTCGATAGAAACTTCCTGGCAGCCTTTCTTAGCTACCGGCACCGGCGCGTTCTCTGAAGTAAATAGCTTTAATACGCTTGGACTCCCATCGATCTCAGCCTCGCGCGCTGCTGGGTTTGAGCCCGACAGATTTCCCATGCCGAAGAAATGGCCGCTCCCCGCGCGCGGCCTTTTTGCTCGCCCGATTTAACGCTTATAAAGGAAAGTTTATTATTGAGGGAGAGAAAATATGACGGCGAATCCGAGCAACGGATGAAGCAATTTCGCTCTCTTTCTTTTCTTTGTACTTTGAAGAGCAAATTTCTCGTGGAATTCCATAATAGAGTTACTGGAATCGTCGTAAGTCAAAGTCACGGTACGTTATTATGATACTGCGATTGAAACTTTTGGAATTATTGAAAAAAGTGTATCTCCATTTGCTAGGCCAGAAGACTGAAAAATTTTAGTCTTTGCAATAAATTAAGTATGTCAAGCGCTAATCAAATGCAAACAACAAACACTTGAAGAATAAATACCGTCGGCGTCGTCTTAAATCTCATTTAAAATTCCATAGTGACGAGGCTGCGCGCTACCCAGGAAGACACTTTATTTGCCGCAAAGCGAGACAAAGCGCAACGAGTCCCGCGACGCGAAAAAAGAAAAGGAAAACGCACCTTATGAAAGTTGCATCAGTTGAAAATGCGCATGAAACAGCATAAATTGCATCATCAAGTACAGCTCAAATACCCGCGTCTCTCACACGTAAACGCGCGGCACTGCGGAATTATTTAAATTCCAAAAGCCGCAAGATGCCCGGAGAGAGCCGGGGAGGCGCATGGATGCATTAATTGGATGTTTAAATAGAAGTTCTGGCAAAGTCTGGAATAGAGAGCGATGCTGGAATCGAAGCATGGTCATTCGAGCCCGCTTACTAAGTTACCGCAACTCTCGGCGAAATCAGTTATAACGCAAATATAACTCGATTTTCGCAATGATCGATTAATTAGACGAACCTTCGTCTAGCAACACACTCGTACTCTCCGCCTAATTCATTAGCGCTCAAATTTAACGCAAATAACAGTCGAGCTTGAGCATCAAGCGCCGTTAATTTAAATCGAATTTGGCCTCGAAAAATTCCGCGCTCTCCAATTAGAATTGTATTCCGCAGAGATGCTCAAAGCCCAGCGCGCGCAAGGTTCGAATGCCTCCGAATCAGCGGAAAAGGGGAGACCGAACGAGAGAGACACACAAGCATTCTAAAGACGCAAATTGTCGCAGCTCGCGAAAAAAGGAACGCGATAGGGAGAGGGAGAACTATTCAAGCCTTCTCCTTCTTCTCGCGGATGAAAGGCCGTAGAGAGCGGCGAGCCGGCAAGTAACGACGCAATTACGCTTTCCCATGGAGGGACGTAATCGGCGGTATTTGTCAGGAGAGCGAAAACACTCCGGGCATCGCCGGCTAATTCGTCACTACGCGCGCGCGCCTCGCTCTTTCGCGCACGACCTAATTGATCCCGCGCGCGCGCGCGTGAATATAAACCGAGGAGGAAAAAATAAGCTTAAGCGCATTCCTCGTGACCGGGGGACTCTGGAATTCATATGAGATTATCGTTAATTGCCTTGTTAGTACCCGAGAGAGCGGGATGGAACGAGCCACGAGGGAGAGCCGAGCGATTGTCGATGCGGTGAATGTGAAGGATTTTTTCGAGTTTGATGAACTGTATCGGAAAGAGAAAATTGATTTCCGATTGCCCGTGCTGCGCGTCAATTTTCTAATTAGTCGATTGATGAATTGATAAGTAACGAGAGCGATAGGTCAATTACTCGACTAGAGTACAAAAGTAGACGTTGTGAGTCTCGCATCAATGATGACATTGCATTAGGCTAATTACATGATGGACTTAGTCATGTGTTATGATGTGCACATTGTGTGATACGAATTCAGGCACAATATCTATACCGGAAGTACAATAAACAGCTTTGTGTATTATTAAAACGTGATTTATTCCAAGCTATCAGATAAATACTATTTCATCTTATGGTCTTTGAGATTCTTTGATATCATCACGAATTCGTGCTCTGCTTTAATAATTTAAACAACAACAATTCAAAGGAACTATCTAGTCCCAACATCTTCGTTCACCCACATCAACAAAGAACCTATTTATCCACGTCTCACCGTAGCATCCCAAAACGTCGTGATTTACAAAAACAATCCAACACCCGACCGGCAATCGTTAAGCCCAAACTCCCATCCAAGCAGTAAACCGCGCGGGCATAAACGGGGGCAGAGTGGAACGATGAATTAGGCAAAAGGAGCGCGGACAGCCCGCGGCTGTAGCTCCTCGCACCGCCACGCGCCGAGTTTGACTTGAGCGATATTCGCGCGCGCGCGGACTTTGCCCTCGCTGAGTAATCCCCGGCACAAAGCTCCTTTGCCTGTATCAGCTGTCGTTGGGCGGCAAACAAACTTCTCCGCACTGTCGTCAGGGAAAACAAGCCGCGCGCGCTTGGGCTTCGGCCTGCATTTGGCGCGCATCAGGCGGGGGGTGATGGCCAGAGTCACGGCGCGGTTATGGTTAAGTGCTTGGGTTTAAGCATCGCGGCCGCCCATTGTTGCGACGGCTGTTGTGTGCGTCGGGGTGGGAGGCTGGGTTTGAAGTTCGCTTAGAGCCGCTGCCAAAGCTCCATGGGCTTTCTTGGACTGAATGGCGGATTGTTGGAGGAGCGGTCTAGAGATGGCGATGGCTTTAATAGCTTGCTTTTTGAAGGAGCACCGAAACTGTCAGTATAGACCGAGACTATAAATTACCTTTATTGATATAGTTATCACTCAAGTATTTGCCAACGGTTCAACCATACGAAACCCGTTAACGGATGATACGATTATATAAGCTTTTCAAGACACCTAAGTCTAAGTCATCGATCGATGCAAAAATTGCAACGCTGATTCCCCCAGGCACTTCTCATCTTCATCCCGAGCTTGCAGCTACTCTTCCGGCTCTTCTTCATCATCGTCTTCTTCTCTTTCCACTTGCAAACTCTCGGCTCCTCGGCTTTAAGCGAGCTGCGCAAGCCGGTGACTTTGACATGGGCGCGCGGCTGCAGCGCTACCAAAGCGCCTCGGCTTTGTTATCTCCTTAGCTGTAGCGGCAAGCTGCGCTCGGCTACACACTCGCCTCCGTCTCACTCTCTTCCTCGGCGTTGCGAGTTGCGGTGACGCGCCAGCGGAAAGTGGAGAACCGAACTCTGCCTCTATACACACACACGTACACGTACGTATGTACACACGGACGCGTATATATAAGCGAGAGCGGGCGAAGGTGGTTGGCTTTGTTCTGCATTGTTGACTTAGAATTACCAAAGCTCTATCTCCTCCTCGCGCGCTCTCAACGACTGTGCGTATATACACGAGAGGAGAGCCGGAGAATTCAGCGGCGCGCAAAGTCGAATAATCGATACGCGATGCCAAATGGCCGTGTAGCCTCTCGCAATACGCGCATACTGCTTTTTAACGCTACTGCGCATGTGCAGAAACCAATTTTTGTACTTAACGCCTTAAATAACGCTACGCTAAACTTACAGAATCTGGCCCCTGAGCTATGGCTGGCGCACCGAGCGAAGTAAATTAATTAAGCGTCTTGTTTGGCCACGCGCGCGCGCGCCGATGAGAATTGATCTCTGCGCGCGCGCCGGTTATGCGCGATCGGTAATGAGATATATAGAAGCCAAAGCCGCGCGAGCGCTCGCCTCAGAAATTAGGGCATCGCCCATTGTCCGCGAGCGCGACTCTGTGTCGTTTGTCAATTTTAATGGCCGGGAGATCGCAGGCGCGCGCATTAGAAAGGAGAATGCGCGGAGCCGAGAAAGGAATTGATCTAAACTCGGCCGAGCGTTATTGTGAACGACCCTATATACGTATCTGTCTGTGTGTACGTGTCGCTTTGTAAGCTCCGCTATGCGATCAGCATGCGCAGCGATTTAATGGCGGATGTATATGCCGATTTGGAGAATATGAGTTGCTTAAGGGCCGGTTCTGCCTTTATTTTTCGACGTTTTATTAGTAAGGATGCCGCTGCGTTAGATACCGCTGTTTACATAAGCGTATGGAGAATTAATAGCTATCGTAATTCTGAGCCAAAAATTTTTCGTACAGTCTTACGTATGTCGAGATCGCTCGATGCCGTGAACTATCGCGCGCGCAATGCTCATTGTTTCGGCTTTGGCATTACGGTGCTTACGTAACTGTGCGAGCTGCGCCGTTGTTATCCGCATAAACGTCAAAGACCTCCCAATTCGCTTTGCTATTTAAATTGCAGGTTGCCGCTTTGACCCAAGGTGTCGATGCGATGTCGAGGCGGAATTGATATCTTCGAATTATTCGTAGCGCGGCACAAAGGCGCCTCTCCATTGTTTGGAATATTTTCCGAGGGCAGCTTTCATCTTGCAACCTGTAGTTTAAGAATAAACGCTCGAATCAAAACTTGCGAATGTACATTCGCGCTGCGTGAATACATGATTAATGCATCCGCATAAAACACAAAGCTTTGTTTACTCAAATAAATCCGAGCGACTATAGCAGCTCTATTATCCGGTAAAGAACGACGCCGCGCGAAGAGTCGCTCGTTCTTCGCGCGTTAAAGTTTAAACAACATGATTGCGGCGAGCTTCGAGGTAGCCTGCTCGAGAACGAGCTGCTTACGCACGGCTCGCAGACACGCGTCTCTAGAAGTGTTGATGGCATTATATAGCGTCGAGCGCCTGAAATTATCCAAACAAGCAAGGAGCGCGCTCAGGAGCCAAAGACAAAGGCAATAAGTGCGATCGATGAATTATTAATGCCGTGGAGGTAGAGAGATGGTGGCGTAACGGTTTTGCGAAGTGATCGCGAGACACTTTGGGCTCGATGATGCCGCCTAGTCATCGAAGGAGTAATTTTCGTTTCATTAAGTGTGATTGTCTGTGTGATTGGTTTATTGGGGAGTTGGTGAATGGATGTGTAATTACGGACAAAAGGGACGTTTTCGGGAATTGGGTTTTTTTTTCGTTTTGGATCGCGTTTAAAAAGAGCTTTCACAATAATAGGTCTGGAAAAGTTTGTTGACCTTTCGAAGGATTTTGAGTGCTCGCAATCTGATGTTTTTAGATCCCTTTTTTTCGTTCAAGTCATGGAAGAAAAGTTGGAGCGCATCATATACATTAGTACGCGAAAGTTTTTGGTTGCCTCGCGATAAAATTTAAAAAGAGGATTTGCCAACTTTCGAGATTGTTTTTTCCTCGTTTATGTAGACAATTTATTCTTTACGTTCTGCATTCTTTAGACAATTTTTTACTCGGGGGTTTAACTTTTCATCCACAGTTAAAAAACTTTATTTTTGCATAAGTCGTTAAAATTTAATCATAAAATATCTATTTTTTCAAAAACTTTCACAATAGTAATTATTAAATTGTAATAATATACATGGTTGTTTAGTTATAATGCATTAAACTAGAGTTTGACAGTACATTTCCCAAAAACATTAGTGACTAAACACATTTTCATAAAATTACGCATTAACTTTCCTAAAGTGAAATTTCCAGTTGCAATTAAGTCCACTCAAAGAGCCGTAGTCGAAAATAAAGCCAACAAAAAAAAACAGAATAAACCTGAGCCAGGGCTTGTAATGGGATTCGGCGTTTAAATAAATTATCTAATTAATAGTAGATAACCCCGAGCTTACTCCGCGTACGCGCACACCCAGAAGACGCGTTCGTGTAATTCCCCGAGTGCAGCGCGCAGCAAAGTGAAAATGTCACTTTAAAAACTTCAGAGCGCAGAGTAAGTAGAAACAGTCATTATGCTCAAACCTGTGTGTTAGCTTCCACAAACACACACACACNACACACCCAAAGAGAGAAAGACACGTAGCTAAGCTTTCCTCGGTCTCCTGTAAATAACAGGGAGTCGCGAGCTGACATTCCTCTCCCCTCGCCAACTTGCAAGAGGGCTCTCTCTTTAACCATCTCCCCCCCTTTAAATTCATTTTTTCCTCTTCCCCTTAAGGGAGCTTGTATTATGAAGTCCCGATCCCGTGGGCATCGTATCTCTATCCCTTTGAAAAGTCGAGTACTGCGTGAGCGCGCGCGGAGCCATTAAACTTTTTACCCCCGATGCGCGAGCGCAAAAAGGAGGAGGCGGATCGAGTTCAACGATCGCCGAGCGAGATCCAGTTTCATCGCGCGCGCGCGCGCGATGTAGCCTTTAAATGGCTGCGCGTATATACGCGCACAATGCCGCGCGGCGCACGCGGGGCTGTTTACGAGCGGGAAAGCACCGAGCGAGCGCAAACGTCGAATAAGCAGCCTTTAATTCGATTGACGCTGTGCGACAAGTGCAGACGATCGATCATGAAAGCAGCCGGATGAACGACGGCAATCAGGCTTTTTCTCTGGTTTGAATGCCGCGAGGTAATTAGATTATTACTGGGATTGACTAATTAGTTGGGCTTGTCGATGTAGCTTTTTTCTGTGCCATGGCAATGAAAATATAGGTTTATCCTTGATTAGAACTGTAGGTAAGACCTATATTTCTGATTTATAAATTTTGAAAAAAATTTCGATTTGAAGCTTTGTATCGAAAAAAATTTCATGCAATATTAATATTGTACAGACTTCTGGAGAATTACTTTAACACAAAAGAAGCAGTGCTACAATATTAGTTTCCTCTCGTAAAAGTATTACCCTTCCGTCGGCACTCGTAAGAAATACATTACTTTTATGTATTTAAAATCTTGAAAGTGCTTATTACAAAGATAAGAAAAAAAGCTAACGATTTTTCTCATCGATAAAATAAAATAAATACTTTCCTGAAAAATAGGTGTCGTTAAAATTATCGGACTCTTCGAGAAAACGATCTTGCCCCCACTAAATTTGAATGCATAATTTAAAACATAATTTTCACCACTAAACTTTTTGTATAAACCAGCTGGAATTTCGCAACTGAGTTTTCCAAGTTAATTTTCGTATTTCAATTGCCACAGATAATTTTTCCATTAAGAATGTTAATTTGGCGAGCTGCGTGTGTACTGGGGCGCGCACAAGCAAGCGCCAACCCCCCGACGTATATGCGTTTTCGCTTAAAGTTGGATAGCTCCGCATAATAGGAGTAATATACATATGTATAACGCCAGGTATAACGTACGTATATATTGCCCGTATGCATTTACTTGAGCGCAGCGCTAGCGTCGGCGCATAGACCAGCAATTCAAATGATAGAATCGCATTTTACTTTGTTAATGGTGTCAACGTATTTTTGCAAATAGGTAGGTTAAAGGAAAAACGAAAAACCCATGTTAGTATTATAAACATTAAATTTTGATAAAAATTTCCATAATGTCTATTTCGAAACAAATAAATAAAGCAGTTCATATCTACAACCGCTTACAAAGCACAAACCTCAATCAACTAACCATCGCCCTTGCCCCATTCCAGCCCTGATTACAAGGCAGCCAAACGCCAATTACTTGGCAAAAAGCAGAACTTAATAAATCCGAGCCGCGTATCATTATCCTCTCTCCCCTATCGTCGACACGCGCGACAACAACGAAAATTTCACGCAGCGCCGTGGTAGAAAAAAAGAGCCGCGACTGCGTGTCAGCTGTGCGCGAAGCCGAGAAAACACGCGTGAGATATTTGCATAGCCGCTCGTGGAAGTAGGGGAAAGGGAGGGAAGGGTGTTAGGAGAGCTCGCGTGCCAAGAGGCCATAACGAGCGCTATCGGCTCGGCGCATCGACGACGACGACGACGACGACGACGACGACGACGTCCGTTCTCATCGCGTCGTTGCATATAATATTGGATAAACCGAGCGCCGAGATAAAGCGGCGCCCGTGATAAGGAGAGGAGCTCGGCGGCGCGCGTGCGCGCACGTGGGAAAACTTTTTAATTTGCAGGGTTAATGGCGCCGGCGGTGTATTAACGAGTCTGCGAGCGTTCGCATAGTTGAGCAAGCGTGTGGGAGGTTATGATTTTAGGAGGGAGATAGGGTGAGCCGGGAGAGCATCGAGCTGCTAGGATTTCCTTTTTCTCAATAGTATTAAGAGTATGTAAGTTCATTGCTCTGTAGATATGGGGGATATTCTGAAAAGTGGTTGGAATAATTTCGTGTTATTTGAGGGATATTTTGCTGTGTAATCAGTAGATAGAGACGAGTGTGGTGGGACATCGAAATGTCCTGGTGTACATTTATAGAAGCATTAGCAGAGTGGAGGAACATTTATTACTGTAATTTCGTAAAAAGAAGTGAATTTAAATCCCTCGATTCGAATAACAATTGCAACAAAGTATTATCACCGCGCTACACTGCCAATTTGATCCGCACAATGTACACAAAAATCACTGCCAAGCCATTATTTAGCTGAAGCACGCAGTTATCTTGTGCGTTTTCTCAGAAGCGATTTAAGCTCGCGCGCGCCCCGCTGTAATTTTCATCCTTAATTGTGGCGTTCCTCCAGCGCCTTATCATCTTCAGTCTCACGTACACAAATGCTCGCGCCTCGTCATAGCTGCCTCCTCGTAGCCGCATATTCTGCTTTCTCATCTGAAAAATGGCGGCAAATCACACACAAACATCGTAAATCCCTTCTCATTAAGAACGACTCTAAAGCGTGCACGAAGTATAAAACAAAGAGCAATATAGTGCCCCCACCCCCACCCCCTACTCCAGCACCGCATGATGAATGAGCAAGGACGAAAACCAGGTCGAACAGATAGTTAAAAGCGAGCCCGGCCGCTCGCGCGCGCAATCATATGGTCTCGAGCGATATACCTATGCGCGGACGAAAAGGAAAAAAGAGAAATAAGAGAAGGAAGAAAGAATGATTCGTCGTGCTCGCGCGCGCTCGTTGGATTATACGCGGCGAGGCACCAGTTGGTACCGCACACATAAAAACACACACACACACACGCGCGCGTATATACCTCAGGGCCTCGCGTGACCCAATGATTCACGCTGGCTAACCCGGGGCTTCGGCTGCCAACTGTCTCCTGCCCTTCTACCTTATAATTCTCCGGCATTTACGCGCACACAAACACACGGCTAGAGAGATACCTGTGTAACTCTTTCAGGACTCGTGCCTAGCGCGGCGGCGAGCTCCCTCTCTCTCCCTCTTCCTCTCATCCTACCGGCTATAATGCAAATCCTCGGATTGAAGTTTTAATTACACGCGACACACACGGAGTCGTCCTCACACCGAAGCCCCGGCGTAAATCTACCTTCCGAGGTGGGATTTCGAGCGAGGGAATTTATTGCCCCGAGATATGTAGTGCCCGCGCGCCACCGGCTCCTACCGAAATGCAGCCTGTACGTGTGTGTGTGTGTGTGTCTTTCGCGTGTAGCCGCGCGGCGAGAGGGGGCAGATTTTCCGAGGCAGGAAACGAGGCGCGCGCGCTGGCTATGATGAATTCGCCGGCTGCACGGAATAAAAACGTTAATTGGCCGTGCGAGCTAATTAAGGGACGCGCCGCGGTTTGGATTCGCGCGCGCGCCGGCTAGCTACCCTTTTTGGCTGGAATTTAATCTCGTTGCTGGGAATATGTTTGATGGGCTGTAATGAGGTAATTAGGGAATTAATATTGATAATCGCTTAATGATTGGATAGCCGCTGCTTTATGATTACAAGAAGTTGGCGGTTTTATCGAGGCATGCGCGAACGATTTTTAAAGAGGATATGACGAGGCGCGCGTGCGGACGACAAGTTCTGAAAAGTTTGACCGATGACTGGAATAAAGAAAAATAAATCGGCCCGTATAGAAACATATTTCGCTTGCCGGCGATCGATATAAACTGCGGCGGCTAATTTTGACGTAGATGAAAACTTGGCTGGCTGTGCCATGCACAGCTGCTATGTGAGCGAGCACCCGGTGAACGAACTCGTACAGAATCTAACCGCAAATCTCAAAGATTCAGCAAAAAAGTTTGAAACTTCAGCAAAAATAAATCAACGAATGAAAGGCTGGAAGAGAGAGAAAGAAAGCATATTAAGTATTCACGTTTTCAGAGACAGAGAGAGCGCTGGAAATTCTCATTTTCAACTGGAAAGCTAATGTGAATACATGCCTTTCTGCAATATGCAGCAACTTTTATGCGGTAAAAATTAACAGTGTCCAATTTACCAGTTAAATTAACGGAAATATGTTTTTCGACTAGGCCACGTAATTTTCAAATTAATTATAAACACTGCACCCTTCGCAGTTGATATAAACGTTCGTAAATAACTAACTCTAAAACTCGTCTACAAAAAATTAGAAGCTTTCAACAATTTTCGGTTCCGCTCCTAAATACGCTCTTTGTATTGATTATCGAAAAAACTCTGACCTGCTTCCAAGCCGCAACCCCGCGGTAGGCCACTGACCACTAAGGTCCTCCTTTTTCCACCCACGCATCATTAATAAATAATCATTAAAACAAAATCCTCACTTAGAAACCACGACAGCTCCTATCACTCTCCACCAGCAGTGCGGCTTTAAGATTAAAGCGGGATATAACCCAAGACTTGCGACGCGTCGCAGAAAGCTCGGCACACCTGCAAAGAGAGAGAGAGAGAGAGAGCTTGCGCGCTGACGGAGCCCATAAGCACAATGCGCCAGAGCCGGACAAAAGCTCGAGTAGGTGAGCGCAGGGAGCCGCCGCCGCCGGCGGCTAACCCATTTAGCCGCGATAACGCAGCGGCAGCGTTAACTCCGCAGCCAAGCCTCTGGAGGAATGCACACGCGTGTGCGCGGCGCCAGCCTCGCCTCGAGCTTCTGAATTTACTTCCATCCTACTTTGGCTTGCTTCGACTTTTCGAGTCTGCGTGCGCTGCGCTCTAATTGCCTTTTTACGGACGGAGCCGGGGATTATTTTTCAAGGGGTGGCCGACTCAGGGAAATTCGTTTTCTAGGGGATTTCTGCCAGCTGAAATGTCAATCTGGGTCGGCTGCCGGAGGGAGATTTTTTCCTGAAGAATGGATGAGGGGATTGGCGCTTTTTTGAGCTCTTAATTTTAGAATTGATTTTATATGAGTGGTTATGAATGTTGATGAGGGTAATTGCATTATCGTAATTACGACTTATTTACTATTTAAAGAGTGAAAATGAAGTAAATAAAAGAATGCAGATTTTAACAAAGCTTTATTTGAAAAATAATTTTTTGTACTGAAATATGCAATAGTTTGAAAATTTAAGTATTGTACTTTCAGTAATAATTGTGACTTTTTAATTTTCTAAAAAATATAACGAAATTTTTTGAAATTCTCAAATTAATGAAAGAAATTTTAAATTTAATTATAGAATTATTTTATTAGATAAATATTAAATTAAACAATTTAAAAAATTTTAGTAAATTATTTCAAACTATTTATTTTCATTATTTTATTTAGAAAATGATAATTACAATTAAAATCAGAAATATTTTTTTGTGATTAAATGTCACATACCCATGCCATATAATTTCAAGCAATTACAAGATATAAAGCTCACAAATATCGGGTTAGTTTAATTGCTTTTTTTCTATATACCGATTAGCTAGCATTTTAAAATAATTCTATGATAGATTTCCTACCAAAATAATCAATAAAACGCAAAATTTTTTTTTTGACCGAAATTGACTTTTTTAATCGTGGTGTGCCCCCTTAATTAGCCAGACTGAAACCAGAACCCTCGCCACGAAACTCGAGCTGGACTATAGTTAGGCCTTCTCAGCTCCTCTACTATGTTTCCCCAGTGCAACTTATAAGAGAATATCAATTCTCTTTATCAAATACCTTGAAATAACCTCTATTGTACTCCAAGTTTTACCTGCTTAACCTAGTTAACAAAATTTTCAAGAATATATTTCAATTTTCAGAAATATACGTCGACACATTTTTGTTCCCCACTTTTAACTTTTTTCATCTAAAATAATAAGATAAAGGATTTAAAGTTTCATCGGCTAGGGACAGAAGTGTATTTGCCCTGGCTGATTACATCGCGTCGCGCGCGCAGAGTAGCGTAGCCTATTTGACTACTATTCTCAATCGCGCCGCGCGCCTCTAGCTAGCTTCCGACTGACGGAAGAATATCTCTCAAGCGCAAGAGATGATGCAGTGGCGCGCGCGCGCGCGAGCTTGCAAGCACACCTGAAAGTAGCTTGTAATAGCATATTTTATCAGGCAGCCTGCAGGATGGAGAAATTGTCAAGAGTATACTCGCCATGTATCACGCGAAAAATTTTTGCAACACTTTTGCATTATGCGACAATATGCTCCGAAAGATCGTCGAGCGAATCTAATGATATTTTTTAATATATTCAAAGCTGAGCTACACATACTTAGCTTACGTACGATCAAATATAAAAGAAAGAGTCTCTACATTTTATCAGCGTAAATAGACACGTCGCGCGAGCCACTTTATAAACAGCCTCATTTTCCAGCGCGAAAAATATATATATATATATATGCATCGGCAAAAAATGCTTGCGCACACCTCCGCCCATCTCCGAACGTTTATCTTTCTGCTCAACGTACGCGCGCGCACCTACGCCAGCCCCTTAAACAGACGCTCGCTCCCGACGTCAAGGAATCTCGGCTCCCTCTTCTCTTCTGACGTCGGCCAAGTCCTTGGCGTTCGCCGGCGTTTTCTTTGCCCCGCGCGCATATACATATATCGGTCGGCGATGTCGGGCAGATTGAAGCCCCGAAGGTACGCGCTGAAAAATTCATAAAGCCCTCGCTTTTCTTCTTTTCCCTCTCTCGGATCTCTCCCCGGATCTATGTATATACGGAGCGCCGCGGCGACGAGATTCGCGCGCGCGTCCTTGTGAGAATTTCATGAGGACGAATTGCGCAACGAGGATGATACCTCTTTTCTCGCGCAACGAGCGCATGCATTCTTCATGCGAGTCCTTTAAATAAGCAAGCGCGCCAGCGAGATTTGTCCTCTCGGCTTCTTTTGCTGGCCTCGCTGTGATCTGTGGATTTGATGTGCGTGGCCCTGTTGCTGCTATTTTATCGCTTGTATCAACGGTCACGCAGTTGACGTGAGGATTTTATATTTGGGAGTTGCACGAACGCTCGTTCGTTCTGGGGTCAAATTTAGTCGGCGTATTTTTGAACTTTCGATCGTGCCAAGCTGACTAATATATGAAAGTATGTATGATAAAATAGTAATCATCGATTCGCGTGACTGACGAGCTCTAGATAACGAGTGATTCGCTGGGTATTTTGTTCGTCGCTCGGTCGGAAATACCGGGCATCACGCTAATTTAGCAATTGTATTTTTAAACCTTTGGCGTTTAGCGGTTGATTTTATCGGAAACTAAAAAGCGATCGGCTTTGGCCGAGGGCTCTCCAGCCGTACGGTGAAATATGATAACGCAAAAAAAATGTTCTTATAAATTCCTCCGTTTGAAAATCCATCCGAGTGCGGCTTATGAACGAGGAGTACACCTCTCGCACGTAATATATAAGGTTTCCTTGCAAAAACCGATGCGAGAGAGAGCTAACAGCTCCATTCTCGGGGAAAAAAATCTCGTATGATTAATGGCCGTAATACAGTATATCGCCTTCGTGCGTCTGTGCTCCCTTCGACCTTCGCGGTCGAGTTTGATCAATTTTTCAGGATAGAAAAAAATGGCACGTATAACGCACGCGAGAGACGATTTATGCTGTATTTTTAAAGAGCTCCAGCTTTCCTTGCCAATAATTTTTGAGAAAAGTCAAAAGTTTCCCCCGGCAAAGATTACTTTTTTTCTCGGCAAAAAATTTAATTAAATAATGAACCGCTCGCTTTATACTCTCCGCTAGTAAAAGCAACAGAGAACTCGGTAATCAACCTGAAAGTTCCATTACCAAAGCAAAAACTTTCCTCACAGCGATGCTCCCCGCGTCTATACACACATTTTGATAAATTTATCAAGCTTTCATAGCTCCGATCACGATCTCCTCCGGGACATATTTTCTCCTCTCACCAAAGCGCGCGTCTCGGGAAAAAACAATGGCCCGACACCGAGTAATAAGATTCCATTACAAAATTACATAAGCCAGCGCTCGTGCGCGCCCTCAAAGCGAAAACACTCAAAGACGCCAAGATACACAGACTCTCGCTTGCGATAATGCAAAACCGTTTGATCGCTGCGTCCTCAATACCCTTTGACCCAGCGCGCATCCATACACGTGTTTCAGCGGAGCGCGCATTCGAAATTTGCATCGGCTGCTGCTGAGATAGCTGGCGGAAGCTTTGCGTACGACTGGCTCTCTTTTTCTGCGATGCATGGAATTTAAAGAATAGATAGGCGCGCGGCGCTGTGCGCATCCGAGCGCGCGCTCTAAGCGCGATTTTTACCGTTCGTTTCGCGCGCATTATGGATACGTGATGCGTCCTTGCGCAACGGTACGCGGATCGATCCGGAAGGGCTGTACAAAGGATCGTTTCGCCAAGCTGGATGGGTGTCTACGCGTGCTTGACAAATGCGAGAGCATGTATAGCTAGCTGTATAAATGGCGCTCGATGTACTTCCGACGTGGATGATTATTTATCGATGTTGGCGAGCGAGTGATCCGCCGATGCGGAGCTTTTTTTTATGGTGGGTTTTTTTTAGTGAATTATGAGCTGGACGCTCGAGTTGATGTGCTTTGGAATTTGATGTATGCGGAATGTGGAAGCGTGATTTGAACGTGTCGGTCTTGTCGTGCTTGGCTTGTACTACTGGCGATAAGTGGAGGAGCGGTATGTATGTTACAGTGATTTTAAACGCACATATAAAACCAGTTGACACGAAAGTATATAGATACAATCAATGAGGCTCATGAAGCTCGTGTTGTTGAATTTATTCTCGTGCCTTCGATGTGTATTCAAATAAATCTTTATCTGCCGAGAAGCGCGCGCGGCTTCTTTGCATTGAAATAAATGCACGAGGGGGCACGAAAGGATTGCAAAACAATGAGAAAATTACTCGGCGGTTTTTAAAAAGCGCGCTCCTCGTCGGTCGGCTATTTTTATATAGTCTTTGAAAAGATAACAGTGATATTCTGCAAATGGCGTTGTAAAACAATGAAAGAAAAGTAGGAGGAGGGAGAAAGAGGAAGAGAAAGAAGCGAGCCGAGACGAAGAGTACACCGCGAGCGGGATCTTTCGAGTTAATTAGCGGAATCCAGCTGGGCGCGCGCGCGCGCATCCACTCTCTTACATCTCATTTGAAAACTCGGCTGCTCTTCCTCTTCCTCGGAGTTATAGCACCTCAATTTCGCCTGGCGAACAATCGTCGGCAAGCAAGTTGCAGAGCAGCTTCCCCCCTCCTCAGACCCCTCTTTTTTGCCCAGACCGCTCCTTTCATCCCCCGCTCTCTCTCTTTCCTTTTCAAAGAAATCCCGGTACTCTCACAACTCGAAAGCAATGAGAGGAACAATCTCAGCGAGCGAGCAGGCGCGCCCGGCCTCTGGACATTTTCCAGCTCTCCTCCTTCTCCGTGCTTTTATTTGACTTTGTGTATATACGCCGGACCGAGCTCCTATAACGCGTCAGAGGAAAAATTGAATTAGCGGCGAGTGCCACTTTGGCCCGGCTGCTCGCCGTCTGCGAATATAAAATCATATAAACGTAAGGTTTGATGTTTATAATGATCGAAATTTTCAATCGCCCGGAAGCTTGGCTCTCGAAATGAACGCTTTCGGGGAAAAGGCCGTATGGCGCGTTGAAAGCCGTGTACGTCTGGTATAATGGTGTAAAGCTGTTTTTAGATAATTGGCTTTCACGTGTTTGCGCGAACCTGAACAGGCTGGCTCTCGCTTGTACGAGGACTTTTATGAGCTCTTGCTCGCGCGCAAGTATTTTTAATTTTTAACGACTGGAATTGAATTTTGCAATTTTGCGCTTACACTATTTGCCTTTACATTAACCAACTCGCTGGCGTTTAAACAATTTACAGTATTTAATTAAACGAGTGAATAATATATGCGCTTTTGTTAATGTGCAGCTTTGGTAATTAACAAACATAATAAATTTTACTAAATAATGTTACATTGTTATGGAAAATTAATGCTACGAATAATTGTTGTTACAACAATTAAAATTACATAATACCGACTAAATGCTCCATGAATTCCCTGCGCAATTATTCCATCAAGTGACAAAAGCGGGTCAGACGCTGACTTAAAAACTAAAATTTTAAGGATACCGAAAAAATTATCCAGTTAGGAACCGCGCTATCGTTTTCTTCCCATCGGCTCGACCGAAAATACCCGCTTCAAAAATTAATTTGCGAAAAAAGTCGAGCAGTGAATTTATAGATTCCCAGCTTTTTTTAATTTAAACTTTCAAGAACTAGATCAATCGCCTTGCGCGAGCGGAAAATTCCAATTTACCCAGCTCGCAAACGCGAGATACCCACGCTGAGTGAGTGTATAATGCTACAGCGGCGTGTTTCGCTTTATGTTCCAGGCGAGGTGATCGGGCAGCGCTTCCTCGGCAACGAAAGTCACGTGGAGCACTTCAAACTGCTGGAGCGATCCTCGACTTTTATCCTGATTGGTGCAAGGTAAGGAACACTTTTCTGAACTGAATTTTCTCGCGTGCGCGCGAGAGATGCTTCTTTCGCGTGGTTATTTTTTTCTTTTTTATTTTGCGTGTCGAACTGTGTTATTATCGTATTCATTCTGTAGGCGAGGGTACTTGTATAGTTTACTGTATTTTTCATAATGCATTCTTATATTTCTATAGAATAGAATCAAACGAAAGGAATGTATTTATTGTAGAATAAATTTAGTGTATAGTTAAAAATACGTAAATGGAAATTGGAACAAGTTGATTTTATTTATTATTTGTACGATAACAGTATCAAAATTAATAGTATTTCGACAATAAAACACGTTACAGCTATTTGAAATAAAAACATTGCAAACACAATTTCCACTTTTCAAAAAAACAACATAAACTAACAAAACTCTAAAAAGTCAAAGCAAACATTCGAAAACCCACCCCAACACCAAAAACTCACTCTCCACCAACACCAGCACAACCAACCTTCATCAAGCCCGTCGCACCTTATATCTTCCCTCCCAACGACCTGTAAATCGCGCACTCGATCAAGCCTGCAAGAGCGACCCACTATCCATTATATCGTCGCGGGGCGCGATTGACGCGCGCGCGAGCACTTGTTGCTCTCGCTGCGGCGCAACTACTTCGGGGGGCCAAAGATACCCCGAGCTAAGCCAGAGAGCCCTGCTCTGCAACCTGCTCTGGCCCTCAGACTCGTGCATTATCGATTATCCAGCGCCCTCCTTTTAGTTTGTACAGGGATTTTTGTGGAAAAGCGCGTGGAAAGCCGGAAAAGGGCGAGGGACTTTGGACAAGTGTTTACGCGCGCTGGGAGAGTTGCGCTACTGCTGAATCATTCAACGCCTGGGGCTTTTAGTTCGATTAGTGCGCGCGGGGAATGATTATCGGGGATTTAGATTTGCGGCTGCCGAGTTCGTATGGTTCCTTTTTATCTTTCTCGGTGTGTAGCCCCGGCGGTTTCGAAAGCGCTGTAATTTGATTGGAAGTGCTTTAATTGCTGACTATTAAAATTCATGATGGTTTTTAATGAAGATAGAGTAATTCAATTTTCTTCTTCAATTCACTCTCCGGCTCTTCACTTATTACCCGGTAATAAGCCCGAGTCTCATGCATTTTCGCAAAAATAGGCGGCAAACCGAATTAGCCGCGAAGACGACGGGGCAAGCGCGCAGCAGCCCCTAGTCTCTAGCCTTCCCGGTACCGCGTCTACTTAATGTAATCAAGAAAAAAATGGCCTCGCAATCCAATTACAGCGGGCGGCGGGGGGGATGCGCTCGGCGCGCGCTTTTTACGTCATTAGTCGTAATTGTCGCAGCAGCGCTTAGTACAAAGAAAATTAAACTAATGGCGCCGCTCGCTCTCCGCGCGCGTCTATTTATATCCTAATAATCCTGGGCCGGTATAACTTTATTTCCGAGAGGATAGTTGCGCGCTGCGCTCTCGGCGCGAAATTGACTAGGATAATTCGGAGCCGAGTGCGCGCGCGACAATTAAGCCCCGCGAACGAAGCGCACGCGCGCAAGCGCTAATTACCAGCGCGAAATGACAAACTCGTTGGCCGGCGACTTACGAGCGCACTGCTTTCTCGTCTGCATACGGCTGCTGTTGCTGATGAGCGGGATAAGTAGCGAGTGCGCGAGCTGCTTTTAAGAGGAGGCGTGATTAAGTTTTGGGATTTAAAAAGTGTGAAGTGACGTTTGGGAGGATGCTAGGAGTTTGTTATCGTTTGCCTTTTGAAGCAGTATTCGCTAGGTGGAAAGGTGTTGCTTTTGTAAAATCTTTATGTAATTGATAATCGGGGTTAGATAGTGGTACCTGAATGTATGTATATAGTCTTTAATTTTAAATAAACGTTTTTAGAATC
>JAPYZB010008693.1:0-10592 GCA_030522745.1 Eupelmus kiefferi | reverse complement strand
TATAATACTAAATTATCATAACTTATCGAAGTAGAGTCGTACGAAAGTATTTTCACGGAATACACACTGTATTTTATAAAAATTTAGTGTGTTATTCATAAACTTAAATGATCTAATATTACTTAACAATGGAAGTTTCCACGATGATTGTATAATTACAGAAGTTTACCATCCAGGCGTAGTGTTTGCCAGTCGTCGCATCCGTCTGTAATAAATTGACAATAAGATTATATTTTAAATTTCATGATTAAGTTGAAAGTATCAGTGTATTAACTAGATGTATTCAAATATTTTAAAATACAAATCTTCCAAGAATATAAGAAAAATGTAACTTATATGAAAATTTGTTAAATTAAAATTACTACTTTTTAAACATGTATTTTATATATGTGAAAAAACAAATTAAATTAGACCTTATAAAGATAAATAAGTTTAAAATCAAATACAAATCTTCATAAAATCGAACGTACCGAGTATTTCTGTCTTGATCTCGTATTTTCTTTTCCATTTCTGCATCTGTTAACGTTTCCAGGAAGGGAGCCCACATATCTGCTTCAGAAGGTGGTCTGAAAGGAACTTCAACAGTTGGTAATGGTGCTTCCGAAAATGCATAAGTACGTTGATGCCAAGACAGTTGACCTCTCACACTATAATCATAATTTATTTTAAAAAAATATTTTTTTAATTTTATATTATTCTTTAAATTATACAATTATTATACCTGTAAGCAATTGCAGTAACAAATTCTCCACCAAGACCAAGTTCAGCACAAAGCTTCATTGCAAACTTTTCTGGATTATTCTCTTTTTCTGACATATCCCACTCAACCTGGTCTACTAACGATGTATTACCTACATGGATGTTTAATTTTATTATAACACGTTGATCACATTGTTCTTCTAAGATAGCTTCTTGTGGAAAAGCTTCAATTTGCTGCCGTATTGCTTGTGCTATAGCAGGAACGAAGGTTAATGGGTTCAGATCCAAGTCATCACACAACACCTCAGCAAACTGTTCTGGTGTAATAAGACTTTCTGCAATATTATTAGAATAATTTTACTCATGGGTTATTATAATAATAAATAGATGTAGTTTTTCATGGATATTATACCGTTTTTATTCCACGTAAAAGTATCTCTTAATTTTTGTCCTTCTATTTCCATATCTAAACGAATTGGAACTAAAACTTCATGTTGGGCTGCATTTTCTAAATTTGCTGATGGATCAGTGTCGTCATAACTGAAATTCAAAATATAGTAAATCATTCAAATACAATAAATTTTAATAAACTTAATAAAGAAAGAAAATTTAATAAATTAATAATCTTACCATAACGGAAAAGTTCGAACTTTTTTATTATGTACCCTATTCCTGTTAATTGGAGTAGCTTGTGGAACTGCATCTAAATGTGAACTATTTGGCAAGCTAGGGACCCATGACATAGACTTTTTTTGTTTTCCTTCTCTAGGTGCTGGTGGTTCTGTCGAATGTACCGATACTGCTTTATACTTGTCATCATTTCCTTCAATTATATCTTCAACTTCACTTGCTCTAAGAAGCGAAACGCTTGAAGCAAGAACATGTTGACTGAGACCCAATTCTACTAGTTTTTTCCTCTCGTCATTTGTGATGGCTCTCCTGTACATGCCAGGATATCGCTTATATAGAGAACCTCTGAAGAGGCGCAAGTAGTTGCCCACTTCAGAACCAATACAATAGTATTCTCCATTTTCCTCTACTTGAAAACTAATTGGTTTATCTCCGTATGTTCTGAGCGCCATTTTAGCTGCTCAATTTGAGCAATTTAACTACCTAGAAAATAAAATAGTTAAAACTTTATTATTTTTTATGTTTATTTAAAGATATATACAGATTTTTCAAGTCATAAATTCAGTATTAGTTCAAAATCAAAAATCACTGTAGAATCTAACCTTAAAAATGTTTCGCTTCTCAAAATAGTAATTAAAACAATAATAAATTACTTTAAGAATTTATAAATACATACATTTATTTTAAAAGAAAAAATACTAAGTTTACAAAAACATAATAAAATATATAACTTATGATACATACTTTTTTATAATCAATTCTGTACAGATTCACTGTACTAACCACAGTGATCTTCAAAGTATTTGAATCCTAAGAATACCTCCTCCCAAATAAACAAATTGCAACAATTACCATAAAACAAACAAAAACTACCATCCAAACAAGTACCCCACAAACTTAACAACCTCAAAACCAACTAAAGCAGTATTCTTTTTTCAAGCACGCTTTGAATGAAAATCTCCGAGCCCGGACCTAACATCCACGTATTTCAGTAGTCAAGAGCGTCCACTAGAACAACCATCCCGAACAATCAACCAACTCCCAGCACTACTATAAAAATAATTAACCAAAGCCGAAGCACCGATAGTCAAAACTATCCTCCCCTACGAGCTCCCAGCGCAAATCAATAACACCCACGCCGATTGTCTTTTCGGAAAACTCACCGTGAAAGCCGCCGTTGCCGCCGGATTCAGCTCTTAGCCATGCAACAATTGGACCTGATGTTGGCGTGGCCGGTGGACTGGTTATTAACAAAAACAAAAAAGTAACAATAGGGGATATCGCCGCGAATGACAATAACACTCTAACCCCACTTTTCTCATGTCAAATTAATATCGGCGGAGAGCGTGTAATTGTGTTGGAGCGCGCGCGGTTACATACACGGATATATGCGCCGCGCTGTGTAGTGTAGATTCTCTGTCAATATCAATACAGCCAACGGACGTATCGCGTTACAGATGTTTACAATGCTTGTATAGGTTAGCGTGCGGACGAGACGGCGGCGCGCGTCGTCAGGCTGGCCAACGTGCGGGGGCTGGGTTTGTGACGTCATAAATAATAAACGCGCGTGGAATGAATTTAGAATGAGTATTAAAGCGTTAGAGGTTTATCGTTTATGGGTTCGTGGTTCAAAGTTCAACAAAAGTGTTTTATGTTCAATGCGCTTGGAGGGTGATACTTTTGGGTTCATTCGTTTTTTAGGTAATTGTTAAATGGCTGTAAGTATTGTTATTTAAAAGAGAATATTTTATGGTAATTGGAGAAATGTAGAAATGCAAGTTATCTTGAAATTAAATTGTTTAGAAAATCTTTTTCAGAAAAATAATTATTTCAAATTTATATTTTATATCGCGCTTTAATTTTTTAATGGAGCAAATGCCATTAGTATATTTTTTACTAGAGGGCTACCGTCGTCAGTTGCATTCCGAATTATTTAAAGTAGAGGCGTCATTTATATTTTACAAAAATTTCATTAGCCATCGCTCAGTTTAGCCAGCGCTAAAAAACACGGAGCCAATTTTTACTTATACAAAAACGGTAAGTGAAGTAGGATTAGCTTTTATTCAAATTGCAAGCAGTGATTATATTGATGCTCAGTAAAAAAAATCCCGGTAGATTTAGAGGAACAGAAAAATTGAAACTCATAAAAAAAGAAAAAAATGGTAAATATGATATTAAAAAGAATTGAAATTTGTATTCGTATTATTAGTTCTCGCATATAGATAAGGTGTTTAGAGAAAACATAGTAATAATTGAATAATAATTGTTTCTTCTAAATATGAGCGAAATTTAATAGAACTTATGTTGATCGTTATTAAAAGCAAAGTGGATCAGATAGTCATAGAATTTCATTTAACATACATAATATTTACTTTAAATTACTAATTTTGAAAAATATTTTTGTTGAAGTGTAATAATGCGTTGTACGAAGCGCATATTATGATAAAATCTCTCCCTCTCTATATATTTCAAAATTTATTTATAAATCAGAGATAATAATAATTTATGAAATTCATAATATATCTACTGTAATGTATTAAAATGCATTTGCAATATCTGTCAGCAGTACCTATAAATTTTAAAATATTTAATTTGAAAGCAAAGTAAAAAAATATTAAAAAAAAAGGAAATTAAAGATAAACTTTATTCAATTTAAAATCTTATAAAAATAGTTTTGATACGTTAATTCAAGAAAAAATTACAAATGATTAAAGCAAATTTAGAAAATTACACCGTTTAAGCTAATATGTAAATTTTTATGAAGCTGAAACTAGCAGCGGCCAGCAAGCCGCGACTAGATGTCGATGCAGCGTGAAAAGGACTTTTAGCAAATATCATTTTTTTTTATTTAAACATAATAACGCCTCGCGAACAATTTTAATGCGATAGTTAATAAGTCGTTTTATACCATAAACAGACAATAAATAAATATAAAGTGTTTCGTTAACATAAATAAAGTGCGCTTGTAGAGAAACGCATCGTCAACAAAAGCTGAAAATTTGTATAGTGCATCCTACTATATTATAGATCAGAATGGAAAAGAGATCCGGCCATTGCAAAAGTTAGTTTATTAATTATTACTTGTATAGTTGTTTATTGAATCATAAATACCTTAAGATCATTTTTAAGAGGGAAAAATTCTTTTTTAAATACTTCTAATCTGTATCTAATACTAAAAATGCAAAAAAATTCGTGTCTCATATTTTCGCTCAAAGGAGTATCGCTATAAAGTTTTAGTCCAATCTGTAATTTAAGAACTTGCATATCTAATTGTCAATTTCAATCTCCACAATTGTTAAGACGATCGACACAATCCACATTACCCCGAAATCTACCAAACTGGTTCAGAAATTAATCGAAGGAAAACCAAATCGATCCATCCACAGATTCATAGCCACAGATATACAGACACAACAATACGATCCCCACAACCGCAAGTAGCATTCGAACATTCGAAAAAAATTCGAAACACCCGTTACGTAGTAGAAGAGCAAAACGCGGCCGTGCAATTAAACTGATCGGACATAAAGACGTCTCGGATTAACCGAGTGAAGGAGAGAAACTCTAAAAAGGCGAATGAGAGACACAAAGATGTAACAGTTACTTCTGAGCATCACAACGCCAACGGCTGCTCTTCGCCGTCCTCTAATTAGCCAGCACAAAGCCACGCGTATATAACAGCATAATAGCTATTGTATCACACTTATTATGATATCATAAATCCAAACTCTACTTTTTTTAATAGACAATCCGCTGAATTCGTGCAATGTTTTAAGCAGACCCACCGGTTAATTAGTTTTTCCCAAGAGAACATTCAATCCTCGACTGTAAATATAGATCTCCTCGCGCGATTTCCCGGCCGTATCAATAAATCCAACTCTAATTGAAACTTATTAAAATTTTCACAATGTCAAGTCTTTGCAAGAGCCGAAAGTTGCGAAAGCAGCACGACGTCTTTCATACACACAAACGCTTAATTTTTTGTCGATATAAAAGATACACGGGGCGATTGCGCGCGTTCGTAACACGGGAACATACCCAATTACAGATAGGCGCGTATCTGACAGAATCCATTCGCTTAGAAAAAAATTGTGCAACTTGTGAGCTAAGTAAACGGCGCGTTGCATTATATGCTGATTTAAGTACTTTTACACAATCGCGCGCTTTTATTCTAGGTATCGGAGGTGTGTTTTATACGCTTAATTGAGATTTCATTGCGCGACGGCATCGCGATGTTCTCTTTTAAAAACTATTAAACCGGCTATCTAGATCAGCGACTTGTTACGAAGCTTTTCTGATTTACTATTTTGTAATAATGCAGTGATCAACTGCGCGCGTACAGCGTAACAGTGTATTTACGGGAAAGCTACAAGACCCAATATTAAAAACCAACAGAAAAATCCGTTATTACGAAAAAACCGAGCGCGTCCCGATAACGTCTATCTCAGACCACTCTGACCGCTCTTCAAATTTTTCCAATCTTATCTCACCCTCACTCTCCCATCCATCCACACACAGCCCAAACCCATCTACAGGTGCGACTCCCTATCCCTATAACGAAAATTCGAAAAAGCCCAGCAATCTCGCATTCGGAGCAGTAGGGGGGAACATACCTGCGCGCGCTCATACACCTCTAGGCATCAGTGCAGAGCGCAGCTGCGCTAGAGAAAGGTGTATTAGCCGCCGCGAGAGACAGGCCGTCGCGCGCGCGTCTCTAGTATTATACATACCCGAGCCAGCGAGGAAATTAAGCTGCGGCGGCAGCTGGTGCGTCGATGCAAGCGGCTGCGGCGCGTATCGCGCTCTCAGAGTGCTAGTGCGCCGAGGCAAGCCGAGAGGGACGCATCTCGGAGAGAGAGAAGAGAGAGACGCCTCCCCCGCGCAGACACCGGCCAGAGTGAGAGGCTAGCTCTTGCGCGTGGCTGCACACACGCACTCTCTCTCTTATTACAGAGCTGCATCGCGCCCCGCGTCGTCTACGAGGAGCTGCTGGAGAAGAGGAGCAGAGCTAGCTAAGTTGCGTGTATAGAGGAGAGAGAGAGCGAGGATGAGGCAGAGGAAAGCGGCTAGTAGGCGGTACTGCTGCTGCTTCGGATCATCATCGCTCAGGTAACGCGACCGCGAAGCTGTGTCTTTCTCTCTTCGGCCGACCTGGCCCCCCGCGCTCTCTCGAGCTGTCCCGTTTTCTGTATAGATAGGGCAACGAGCCTGTGTGTATATATGTGTGTGCCTGTCAGTGTGAGTATACAGGGATCCCAGAGCGCTGCTGTGCGTCACGGCTCCAGCGAGCTGTAGCATAGCTCTCGGCGGAGAGCTAGCTTATCGTAGAGCTGCGTGCAGCCTATATAAGTGTGTAAGTACCCGTGCATGTATGCATATACAAGCCAGAGAGCGCGAGGAGAGCCGTCCTAGTCGCCGTCACGTGACCCCAGTGTTTACCAAAATGGAGCTCTCCGTTACTCTCGAGCTGCTGTTGCTGCTGCTGCTGCGGCATCCTTGACGCCGATAATCCGACTCATCGTCCGCATCTCGCCAAGGAGATGATGTCGAGCGGTAGACACAGCCGAGCTGAGCAGTATTTCAAGCGAGGAGCTAAGATGGGATCATGGAGCTGGTGAAAGTATGTAGTACGCCTGCGTCTGTGTGCGTGAGAGAGGAAGGTTTTGTTATATAGATATACAGAGGCGAGCGCGCGGTGTGTAGCGTAACGCACTCTGCGAGTGTGAATTTGGAGCAGGTTCCTCGGTTTTCCTCGTTTTTTTTCCTTCTTCGGACGCCGAGCGAGTAATGGGTCGACGCTGGCCTTTTGTTTCCTTCTTGGGCTACGGATTTTGTAGGTGGAGTGCAAAGAGCATTGGGAAATCGCTCGCTATTTGGAGGCTGACTGTGTGTGTGAGTGTGTGTTGAGGACTGTTGAGTGTGCAGTCGTGATACTTTCTATTTTTATTGTTGCAACTTACGATGGAGGTTGAGACTGGGAGGTGCTCTTTTTTTTTGTATCGGCTTGTTGTTTTGGGGAGCATTTAATTGGGGTGATAAGGAGTTTTGGCGTGGGCCACTTGATAAGGCGTTTATTTGGGAGATCTGATTCATAGAGTTGAGGGAGAGTCGAGATAAATGTGTCAACTAACGATCAAGCATTTTTTTTAACTATATGTTTTTAAATAAGTGGTAAACAAGTGATACTTTAATAATATAATAAATTCATGCCACAAAAAATATATTTTAATTTTGTAGAAAAGTAATCATTTTTACACGTAAATGATTTTTTCCAGAAAAGATGATCAAAGTTAAATCTACTGTGTTTATTTGAAAATTTACAATTAATATACAGTATAAATATTTGTTTTATAAAGAAGTGAATATTTGATTTTATTTTCTTTGAAAATATAAATGTTCATATAAATAAAAATAATTTTTTTCAAGGTGAAATGCAGTTTATTCATGTGGGTAAAAATAAAGTCACATGATTTCATATATATATAGATTTTGAAGTTAGTATTTTTAGTCATCATGTTCCAAAGTTCGATGTTCGGATGATAAGTGTGTTTTATGAATGTACTATGTGGTGAATAATATTTAAGTAACAGTTAAAGAATCTACAACTATGTCAATTTAAATAACATTATCTGTAATATAGCACCCACCCCTATTGCATTATATTTATTTTTAACTAATCATTATAGGAGAAAGGAAATTAATCTCTTTATGTAGATATCAATTCTTAAAATACTTTATTGCTGTCAATTGTGGAAAGTGAAAATATGTATTCTTGAACTTTAAAGAATTTTTTAATATCATTAATTTTTAATTTGATTCTTAAATAGAATTCTAAAAAATTCAAGATACTGAAGCTATTTTTAATTATTTAACATTCTGTTTATGTTAATAGAAACTTATTTATTTTGTTCTATTAGTGAAATTTTTTTATCTTATATCTTGACTCACTTTCAAAACTTTCTACTCTTATAAACTTTAATTCTATAAAATAGCCAAATAATTAGTATAACAAAGCCTTTGCATATTTAATTTGACATATTGTCTATGTGCGTAAGCTGAAAGATAAGGGGTGGGTCATTTTTAGAAGAGCAGGAAGGATGGTTGCCTTCAAGGATCGGTGAGTCTTTACACAGAGAAAAGAGAGAGAGAGATACTGCTCTTTGCACATGACTGACTTCAAAAGATTCCTCTCTCTTTATAACGTAGGATTACATGATAGTCCAAAAAAAAGAGAAAAGAACAGCTACGTCCAATTGTAATTGTTGGAATGAAGTGAGAGATAGAAAGAATATATGTATACATAAGTGGATAACAACGACATTATAAAATAAAAATGGACAAGTAAGTTCCTTTAGTAATTCTATATGCTGAAGAGTCTTACAAGTTCCTATAATAGATTTAAATGTTTGATTTGAGAAAGACATCTAAACAAGTGTGACAATATGAGGTTTTTAAAATATTTATTTCAATTGATTGCAAATTTCAATTGTTATTAATGTGTCCTATATATTATTTTAATAATCAGTACTTATTTAGTCAATGAATATAATACATAAATATTTAATTATTAGCAAGTTTCAATTTGAATTAAACATTGATTCATTAAAATAATAACTTCAAATTCAATTCTCACAAGAAATTGATTTTAAATATATTTCTATATGTACAAATTTACAGTAATTAATGTATTTTTATTTAATTTATTTTTATTTACAGGTGGTGACCGAAGTTTGAAAAAGGCCTAAAAATCCCACTGATATGCATGTTACACATAAAAGGTATTATATCTGCTTTATGTACCTTATAAAAGAGTTGCACAATGTGGCCTTGTTAATATAATTACATTCAACCTTCTTTACAGGTGCAAATGCAGATGATCTCAAATGTAGCTTAAAACGGAGAAGAAAAATTTTAGATTGAAGCATCTAGATGTTGTGTACTGTGTAGCGGTACGTGGTAGGGCCATAAGGTTTTTTAAACATGGCCAGCAATCAGGTGGAATATCAGTGGTTAGTAATGATGATAAATTTATAATTTATGTAAAATTCTTGCATATGGTAGTTTAAATTGTGTGCGAGTCTTAACAGTCTGAATATACATTTATTCGTTTATATTAGTGGATATCTGAGTGTACTTTGTACACTCAGAAATCACACACACACATACTGGTTTGATAATATTATTCCAATATTTCTTTCTACTTATAAGTTTAAGAGATTAAGAATAAAAAATTAGGGTATAAACCTGATTCTTTTTTATTTTAATTAATTAATTCTTTTAATTCCAGGGCATACACTATAATGGATTCATCCAGGGTATCCACCTACTTGATATCAATTCTACTGATTGTTTATGGTAGCTTTCGATCTTTAAACATGGAGCAGGAGGCAAGGGAAAGAGAGAAGGAAAAGGAGCGCGCTAATCTTTTGACGGGGATAACGAGTAATAGTGCTACAGCTACCTCGGAAAACAGTCCTGGAAAAGGAATTCTGACTTTAGATACAATGCACGTTCTTTGTCTACCTCTTGGTGCTTCCATATCCCTACTTGTCATGTTTTTCTTCTTTGACAGTATGCAGATGCTTTTTGCGATTTGTACAGCAAGTAAGTTAATTTCGATATTGTCAAAAAATTAATTCTTGTATAAAAAGAGATTTGAAATTTTAAAATTTTCAATAATTTTAAAGATTATAAACTTTTTAAAAGAAAGTATTATTAAAAATAGAAGCTTAATATTACGACTAATATATTTTTAAAATTTTCAGTTATGGCAACAGTAGCACTGGCATTTCTTTTGTTGCCCATGTGTCAGTACATAATACGGCCATGCTCGGACGGCAACAAAATATCTTTCGGTGTATGCGGCAGGTTCACGGGCGCCGAGCTGCTCTCCTTCTCGCTGAGCGTGAGTATAGTTTGCATTTGGGTGCTGACCGGCCACTGGCTTCTCATGGACGCGATGGGTATGGGCCTCTGTGTCGCTTTCATAGCATTCGTGCGTCTGCCTAGTCTAAAGGTATCCACTCTATTACTCACGGGTCTCCTGATTTACGACGTCTTCTGGGTTTTCTTCTCCTCGTATATATTCAGCACAAATGTAATGGTTAAGGTAAGATCAACTCAGCTTTGTATATTGAAATTCGGAGTAATTATAAACAGTTTATCACTGAGAAAAAAATATCTTGATGGAAACGGAATCCACTTGATTCTAGAGAAAATATTCTTGTTTTACGTCCTAGCGGAATTTCTCTTGGAGCGAATAT
>JAPYZB010008691.1:0-12325 GCA_030522745.1 Eupelmus kiefferi | reverse complement strand
GCTCACTCTGTCGATGTTGCCGACGAGGGAGCAGCAGATATATCTTGGAGGTGTGTATCCAGAGGCGTCGAGCAATAACCTCGTCATGGTCCTCTGCTGAATTATTGATGGCTCGAGAGCGTCGGACGTGTATAGGTACGCCGTGGAGAGTGAGAGGCGGCTTCCTGGAGCTTTTTGCCAGCTGCGAGGCGGGTTTATGCGCGTGGCGAAAATGCAGTGCCGAGAGAGAGAGAGAGGATGGGTGTTGGATGGTTGGGGAGAAAAAGCGAGAGTAGAAGGAGGAGAGGAGGAGGAGAGAGAGCGGAGCGAAATTTTTAATGAGAAAATCTCGATTAATGCAAGAGGATTGAGCTTGAAACGAGGAATTAGTTCGACAATTGCTAACTTAAAAAGTATAAACTTATAGAACTTTAATTTTATTGTAAGATTATAAACTAAATGTTAAACAATTAATCATAAAAATTGTCGATCAAAAAATCAACCAACATTCAACGCCGTATAACACACACATACATACCCAGTATCGAAAAAGAGCGTCGAAATTCGGCCGTCAGAAACAGGGGTGAAAGCGGTCTAGCACAGACGTTTCTCTCCTTCTCTCTCGACCCCACGGGAGCCGGCCGCGCGCGCGCCCAATTTCAACCAATTTGACCGAAAGTTGGGCTTAATTTTATTTTCGCGCGCCTGCAGATGCCCGCCGAGCCTACGCACGGCGTATATATATAAGCCTGCATCCTCGGGATCGTCTTACCTCTCCGCACCTCGAGGGAGAAGAAATTTTCCCGGACCGCGCATTATCGCCCGGCTGGGCGCCGAAAAGAGGCGGAGGATACGCTTTTTGTTCTTTGAAGTTGCTGTCGGTTTCCTGGAGGTGATTCTACTTTTTCTGTAGTGTGAGGTGGGTAGACGATGGTTTGAAGACGTGTTTTGTATTTTATGGTATTGTAAAATGATTATTTATTGTTTTTTTGATAAACTGTGTCAATTATTAAAATTAAGTGAATTATTAATTCTTCCTTTTTTCACAATTAAAATCATAGTAATCTTAAACACTGACACAAAAACAGCAAAAATCATCTCGCCACCACTCAAACCCTTAAAAATTACCTCCACAAAGCAGCGCCCACACCCCCGAATCAAGCCTGCCTATATTTACGAGTGCCCTCGAACCAACCCAATCCTCATGCGCCAAAAACGGGCTTTTCGGAGATTTGCGTTCGCCGCAATCGTCGCGCCTGTGTCCCTAGGGAGGCATTTCAATCAGGAGCCAGCCAACTGTACTCCGACCTTCTCCTTCAGATCGTCTCTTTTTTTTCGCTGAATCGCCGAAATTAATCCGATCAAGCGCGCGACGGCTCGAGTGGGTAATCGTTCTGGAAAAATGTTGTCTTCGTGAATGAGCGGCTATTCTACTTTCTGGGCTCGATTGTGCCGAGGGTGTCGGATTACTCGGCTGGGCCAATTATTGGATCGAAAGGTTGATGGGTCGATGGGTAGTGTAGGGATATTTATTTTATGGGATGCCGTTAGGGATCGCTTTGGCTTTTGGAACTTATTTTGTTGATTTATCGAAAAAATTATTGTTTTGCGTAACGGACAGTGGGAGTATGCATTAATTTATAAGAATTATGTTGATCTAAGATGAAGCAAATATGTGTAAAGGATGAGGAAAATGTGTTCATTTAATCTCGTTATAGTTACATATCTTTTAATTCTTAAAAGAATATTTTATAAGAAGTCCACTTTTTATTTGAAAGCAAAATGTTTTATTTTGAATAATGAAAACAAAAGCTCGCAATCATCCAACCACCATCAATTTTTCTCTTTCCTACCCATCACAACCTGCTCGTCCATTAAACTCTACTTTCTCATACACTGCACAATGCACACACTCCACCTTTCTCCTCTCCGTTTTACGAGCGACTCGCCCTCAGATAGCCGGGGGACCGTAAGAAAATGAAAGAGAGGCATGAAACGCTAAGGAAGCGAAAAGTTGCATTGGCGGGACGCCTACATAAAGTAGAGAGGGAAAGTGGCTTTCATTGTCCCGCGGGGAGCGCGACACTGTAGATTCGGCAAGGGACACTTTTCGTGCGCCTGCCTTGCCTAGCTCGCTCTTTCTTTCTCCCCCTCCCCTCCTTCTTTCTCTCTCGTTTCGAGTTATCATGTACTCGTGCCAGTTTTGCTGTCTGTTGTCGTTCTCTCTCTTGCCGAGCGACTCTAGCGCTTTGCTGGCTCTTACGAGCTCGCTTCGCTATCTTTTCATCTTTATTCTTTTTTAAGGAAGAGAGGTTTAAGTTTCGGATAGAGTTAAGTTTTTTCGACTGGAAGTCCTTATTTGATTATCAGGTACTATGACTATTTTGCCGTGTGTTAGAAAATTTCTTGTCATTGATATATCTAGCTTAAAATTACCTGAACTAAAATATTCAAGCCCTAAGTAGAGTCTATTTAATTTTTCACTCTTCTACACATAAATGAAAAAAAACATAACAAAATAACTCCTCACGCAAATAATAACAAACATTGACATAATTTCTCAAAAAAGTCACTCACAATAAGAGTAAACAATCCAAGCCAGCGCCGTACACATCTTATCATTTCTCACGTCTCCTCACCCACATCCATCTCCCTCTCTCTCCCATCCTCCCATCTCTCTCTCTCTCTCCTCTCCTTAATCTCTCCCGCAACTTTCCCATCTTCTCCTGGCGCACCTTCTCAAGATTCCCAGGACCCGCTCTCTCGCTTGGGCGCCACTTCTTTACGACTTTTGTCCTGCTCCCGCGCTTCGCTGCCTCCGTAATGTCCGCCGCTCTCTCTCCCAAACTCCGCCGCCCGCGGAACGACGTCGTTTTACAGTCGTTAAGCGTAATGAGCCACCAATAAAAAGCCATCTTGTTTTTAACCCTTTTGGCCACGGTAGACCGAGGGCGCATTTAATTGTACTACCTCATCGCTGTTTTTTTCCCTTCTTTTCCCTGCCTTCTTCTTCGTCTTCTTGCGCTTAACGTCGCGCGCGCGCGCATCGCGAACGAACGAGACGCCTGGGATCTCGAATATCCGGAGACGTGGAGAGCGAGAGAGCTCGGCTTTTAATGGGCCCCGATGCTACTTGCTCCGCGAGAATTTTAAGCGCTTTACGTGCTGCGTAAGAGAGCCGCGGGCTTTTGTTTTCCGGATGAGCCGGCCGGATGTGTCGCGCGCGGCTAAATATAACGCGTCGTTACTTTTGCTTTATGATACTACTTTTTTTTTATGGTTTGCGATTTTTGTCGGTGGGATGACGCGTGGTTTGTAAGTCTGGATGTGTGGTTTAATTTTTGTAGTAAGTTTTTATTCTTGTTTGGTTAGAGGATCGAGGCTAAATTGAGTAAAGATAAAAATACGTCACGTCCACGTCGCGTTTCTAATGAACACAGTCTCAAAGTAGCTATACACAACTCGATAATTTAAGACTGAAACTTATCTTCGCTCGCCCTCCAGCGCGCATAATGCGACAATTACTCACTGCAATCGTCTAGGCCTCCTGCAATTCCAGCATCGGTCTTATCACACCCGACTCATTCTACTTAACCGCACAATAAATTCATTCGTTATCAAAACCAAAACCCCCCCACCTCGACGCTAAAAATCACCCAACCAAAACCTCTACCCAAACATTCCGAAAAATCAGAACCAACCGTAGCGAGCCTTCGCTATCTACGCTGTCCCCGGCGCTAGTTCATCGAACCCCGCCGGCGCTGCGAGCGAGCGCCATGTTTTCACCTGAAAATGCGGGCTCCCTTTCCCCCCCTTGCTCCCGTCTGTGTGTGAGAGAGTGTCTCTGCTGCTGCTGCTGCGCGGGGGGCGCCAGCCTCGCCATTGGCCCGGCGTTTGAGGTGAAACCGGAAACGCGGCCCGCGGTAGGCGTGGCCAACTCTCTCTTTCTCTCTCTCTCTCTCTCTCTCTCTCTCTTCTACGAGAAGCTGCATTCGATCGCGGATGCACTTGCAGCTTGCTCTCTCCCTGTGTATGCGTGTGTGCAGCTTCATGGCCGATTGAATAATGCATGCGCCTGTTTAGGCTGCGTGTATAAACGCGCGGAGGCGTGGCGCGCGAATTTCCGAAAATAAGCAGAGAGATGGGTAATGACGATGATTTTGGGGTATTGTTGCGGCCGGAGGGGTTGTTGGGTACATTTTGCCGGAGGGAGGGTAGGATTTTGATTGCGAATGATAATGGATTGAATTTGGCCGGCTGTGAATTCGCGATGAAAATGTCAATGGATCACGCTGGAATTGCGTTCAATTTATTGAACGGAAGTAAAAACGTTAACGCATCTATTATACATTACTATACCCCCTTCACTTTGATAACAAAGGACCCACTGTTAACGATAATCATCAGTTAAGGGACTCACCATAATAACACGCAAAATTGCAATTCCCTTTGTAATGACCGTAAAAATTTTTCTCATTACAGCATCCTCGAGCTGCGAAAGGAGAAGAGCAGAGATGCTGCTCGCTCGCGCCGCGGCAAGGAGAACTTCGAGTTCTACGAGCTGGCGAAAATGCTGCCACTACCGGCGGCTATCACCTCCCAGCTGGATAAGGCCTCGATAATAAGGCTCACGATATCCTACCTCAAATTAAGGGACTTCTCGGGTCATGGCGATCCGCCCTGGAACCGGGATACGCCGCCGCCCAACAAATCGGTCAAAGGTCAGTGGTTAAGGCTTGATTTTAAATGTGGCGTATGTTGATGTATAAGAAAATGCAGGTTCTGTTATTGAGGATGGATCAAAAAATTTTTCACCCTTGAATATTATTCTTTTGTTTTATCTTATCGTATTGTCGAACTGCAATAAAATCAGGAATAATTCATGAATAAAGGCTTCGAATCATGTTTATTATTATTTTACAAAGCAGTGATAAAAGATACTATTAGCAGTGGAATATCGCTTTAGATTACCCTATATTCTTCAACTTACAAAAAAAACCCACAACGAACAAAAAAAAGCAACCCACCGAATTCCACCTACTCCAAGTCAATCCATCCTCCAACGCTCACCGCAACCACGCAGCCGCGCCTAACTTAGTTACACGCCAGATACAGAAGCGACGGTCGGCGCGTCACTTCGGCAAAAGAGGGGACAAAAAAAAGCAGGCTCAAGCGAATCTCGCGTACACAAAAAAGGCACGAATAATATAGGGTAAAGAACGTCGCTCGATTCTCTGTCTTGATTGTCTTACGCGCTCGCGTCAGTCAATCCGAAACTACTTCACATACGGCGAGCAAACCGAGTTATCCAGGGGAGGCCACGTCATGCGCGTGTACGTCTTGCTTTTTTTTTGTTTCGTCTGTCCCGCGCGTAAACGTCGACGTTCCGAGAGGCCGGATAATGCGCTTGTATGTGTATAATGCGCGAAGAGACAATGGCCCCGCTTTGCGCATGGCCGAGGAATTTTTCGGATTTCCAGGTAGCTTTTTTGTTGCTGGCTTATCTTCGTGGGCGATCTTTTCTTGAATTTTTTATGTTTTCATCACCCTAGGGTATGAGCGGTTCTCTTTTTTTTGGGTTTGATGGGCTAGCTTTATTGGGTGATAGAGACTTGTGAACGACGATAAATTTGAGTAACGAGATTTTATGAAATAAAAATGAACAGATATTCTAATAAACACATACAAGCTTCGAAAGTAAAAAATTCAATCCACTTAAAACATCTTAATCCCTCCCGATCCTCGCTCTTCCCTCAACCCACTTGAAATTCACCAATGGCCCGGCTCGTAAACTGTCAAACATTAACCACACAGCGTATGTTTCACCAAACGAAATAAAAACTCCTCGATTTCCCGCTACTGCCTTAAAATTCCTCGTCGTAAAATAATCCACACTCACCGCAGAAAAGTCGCACATCGGACGCATGTAAACAGGCTGACGCAACGCGCGTTAGAGACCAGTAGTCCACAAGCTCCTAACGAGCCAGATGCTAATTCGCCGGCCTCTCCTGGCACATTCGATTGCTCGCCACGTAAGTCGGTAGCCAAGGTATTAGCCGTCGCGAGGATCGCTCGCTCTGCGCATTTATATACTTATGCGCGTATATAAAGCGCGTACGAACGTGACATTAATCGCGAGAGACTCTGAGAAATCGTATGCGATTGAGAAACGACCTGGGGATTTACGCTTATTTATTTCGAGTCTTTTTTTTTCTTTTATATGACGCATCGATTCGAAACGAAATTTCCAAGAGGAAAAAGGGTCAAGTGAACGGGGATTAAGCAATGGCGTAAATAGGAGTTGAGTTTAATGGAAGAGGTATTCTGGCTGGGGACGATGACTGTAGATTACGATTGATTTCCTGAAAATTTTAAAACGATTTGAAATTAAGAAATTCGGAATCTCACTTTGTAATAATTATTTATGAATACAACGTGTTTTCAATTTAGCGTGGAATAAGTTTTAAACTACTGTTAAAGCTTTATGATAAAGGACTAAGAGCTTTAGAAAAATCGTTTTATAAATTTGTTTTGAGGATAGAATCGAAATAGCCTGTTTTCAGAAAAAACTGTATAAGTGTCGTTTTTTGAAGAAGAAAAGTGGTTGCAGTTTTACATTATACTATACACGTTCATAATAGCAAGAAATTTCTGAATAGCTACACTCGTTTTCTTCTGATAAATATCCATTCTACAATAAGAAACAATACTTAAAAATCTACTTTCTCCACCAAACCCAACCAGACAAAACAAACCCTCCCACCGCATGCAGACAAATTAACATTTCCGTCGGCGCAATCTCTCAACTAAAAAACTACACCCCCTCCACCAGCATCGATCCACGCTCGCAATATTCAGGTCGCGTGCGCAAAAACGTACCCCCCTCCCAGCGTGCTCCTGACGTGTTCATCGCGCACGGGCGATCGGTCGCTTCCGCGTTTTCCTCTCTCTCCCGCGCGCCGCGTCTGCCGCTGATGTCGCCTGATGGATCAGACGAGAGAGTATACGAAAAAGAGTCAGCTTCTCCCGGCGAGCTGCAGTGGCAAAACGTAACGGAGCAGCTCGACGATAAGAGAGTCCTGGAATTGCTTAATCAAGCTCGCGAGTGGCGCTCTAGCTTTGAGAGGGGGGCAGAGAAAAATTTACGCGCGAGACTTGCCGGAGATTGCCGGCGATACATAGTAATGGAAAATTGTCGCCAATCATCGAGAGATAGGATCGCTCTGTCTCTCTTTCTTTCTCCCCGGTCTCTTTTATTTTCGCGGTTCATTTGACGGAAATGGCCGGGCTGGGGTCCGGGAGCTGGACAATGGCTGCTCGATCGAGCGGAAGGTTGAGCAAGGGTCAACGCTGGAAAATATCCGCGAGTCAGGTCCCCGCGGCTGACGAATGGGATTTTTTTTTGTCACGTTTGGGAATTTAGAAAGGGGTGTGGAAAAAGGTGGATGCGGAGCTTAGTCATCGGGAGCTGTTTACGATGTGTTTGGAGCGGCGTAATGAGATGATTGAGAGAGAGGAGGTGAAAAATTTTGATTATCGCTTGCGTGTGATTGATTGTAGTGGATATATTGGAAGGGTTCGATTGATGAAAGTGCATTGACAGAATTCTTGTAGCGGGCTCTATTCTGAACAATAAATCGACTCTATTGGTTCTTAGGATTATGTAATAATAGTGCTATTACATAATTTCAAAAACTTATTTGTTCAAAAAAGTAAAAATCTTTTCATTTAAAAAAAAACTAAAAATATTATAGACTTCAAATGATTCTGTTTTTAAATTTATAATTTAATTCACCTAATCAAATTTCAGATTTTGTTTAATATTAAAAAGAAATATAAAAAAAAATTAACTGAAATAAATTAAAAAAAATTGTTGAAGAAATTTACGTTAATTGAAACAAGATAATTTTATAAATTTATTCAAATTAACCTAAATGATTCTTCTTTAATTTGCTTTTTTAAATTATTTTTTTATTTTTCTTTATAAAATTGTAGATTTTTAAAAATGCATGTTCTTATTATAAATATTAAAATTATTACAAAACTCTTAAGAAATCCTGAATTTAATTAGCCTATTTACAGAAAATTTTCCTATATCACTAATATAAATCTACGAAAATATCTCAAAACGTAAATTAAATTTTCTAAAACTTTTTTTCTTCGTACACACACCCAAAGGCTTTTCGCGACAACTATGTATCGCCCGCCACTAACAATACCAAATCAACAACCAAACCCATTCAACCATCATATACTCACCACTAACACATCCCGCCTCACCACAACCTTAAAACAAACAAAACCCATCTCAACCAAAACGCAGCCGCAAACGCGCATTTCTCAACCTGGAATTCCGCGCTCGACAATCAAAGCAGCCTCCTCCATCTCCATTCCACTCCAGGCTAATATTTGCCGAGGGGCGCTCCTTGCATATACGCTCCCCTCCCACGCCCACATGTAAATCTAATCACGGGGCCGAGGCCACAGCGCGCGCGCGCCTGTAACTAAACTAACGGAATCGAGTTAGGCGAGCTCGGCTTTGGCACGCTTCGTACATGCGCGCCCGCAACTTCTCGTCAAAGTAAATCCAGTCAACTGCTGCGCCGCTCTTATCTCGCCCGGTGCGCGCGCGCGAGTGGGAGCTAATGAACGAAAACGAGTTAAGGCCTGCCGGAGCTTTTCTCGCTCGCTATACGGATTTCGACTTTGGGAAGAGGGGAGGGATCCGTCGCTCTTCCTGGATTGGAACTTGTTCGCGCTTTTGTTCTACTTTTTGGGGGAGAGAGGAAATTGCGTTGATTTTTTGCCGCTGATGGGAGAGGGGAGTGAGAGGGTGAGGGTGGGGGTGTTATTGAGGCTGATGTTTGGGAAGTTTGATTGGGCTTCATCTTTGTTGGTGGAATTGGTGTTGGGCTGAGAATATAAAAAAGTGGCTTAAGAAATAATGGGACTTTGTTTGGTTTTTGTAATTTTTTGTAAAATAGATACCTTTTTTAAGTGGTTCCTAAAAATTTATATTTTACTGTCTAAAATTATTATCAAACTTATGTTCTTTTTTGTCAATTTACGCTTAGAACCGAATCTTTACTAAAGTTTAATCGATAAAAAAAAATATAAACTTTACTAGTTACAAAAACAGTACTCTCACAACTACCCCCTCCCCCTCCATTTCCTTAGCACAAAATCGATACTGTAACTTTAGCAAATGACGATAAACCTCCCGAATGCCAATGTAATCGAGAGCTTAAAGCCGAAAAAGAAGCGCTCTCCCGACTTACAATGCAGCCTCTATCTCCACAGCCTATACAGCAAGCGAGCCGGCCAACTCGACAGAGAAAGAGAGAGAGTTCGGGAACTTTTTCTCTCCTGCGGGGCGAGTTTCGCAGCGCAGCAAGGGAGAGAAGAATGACAAGGGCAGAGGGGGAGTTTAAACCAGTGTTTAACGTAGTTGGCGGCTAGTTAACGACGGGGGAGCTCCTCTCCTGCCAGCGGTGCTCATTCTCCTTCCGCTAAGTTCAAATTTTCCAAAACACTATACTCGACCTTTCCGATTTTCCGCCTCGATGATTTCTGCTGGAAAATCGCTCCGAGTTGCGAAGGTAGCGAACCAGACCGAAACGAGAGAACGAAGACAGGAAAAAGGAAAAAAGGATGAACGTCGCGATTTGTAAACCACTGGTGCGCTCTCGGCTGGGGGAGCAGCGTCCTAATGAAATACAGGGATTAGCCTCGGCACACCTGACTAATTAAGTAGCGGGCGTAATTAGATCATCGTCACCAATACCCCCAATCAACGCCTCGTTAGCGTCATCCTATTTGCCCGATGCAAATAATATGCCGAGGATGGATTTCGGGGCTGCTCTCTTCTTCGCTTTCTATTCTGTTAAGATTATCTTGCTGATATTAAATATGATTACGGGCTCGAGAGTTGATAGAGGGCGATCTGCTGGCTGGGTCTATTTAATTTGAATTTCATCGTGATTGTTTGAGTATGGTTATAAAGATGGTTGCTTCTTAAGCGTAATGCGATACTTTTGAGTTGAAAATTTTGTTTTTACATTGAACAAAATTTTTGTTGTTAAATCCTGTTAGTTGAAATTCTTGTATAAATTATACTACTTTCTGTAGAAAGTCTTTTAATTAATCAATGAAAATACAACGATTTCTACCTGGTCTGTTTAAACAAATCATACAACCCACAAAATGGAAAGTAAGCTACTTTTGAATACGGGAATAGCAGCAACGGAACTACGTAGTTTATGCATGGTCTACTTTCTTTGGATGTATCGATTTCTTAAAATATATATTGGCTAACTGTAATATTGCATGCAGCGAAGCAAACATGTCATTCAGTTTGAATAATAAAGCATAAAAAATTTTAAAAAGAAATTCAAAAACTCAATGCATAAATTCTAAAATATTAAATTCTACTTCAAGTCAATCACAATAAAACACCAAAACTTAAAACACCCCAAACATCAAACGATAATCACCCCTTAAAAGAACACTCACCTGAATCACCAAGGAAGAAAAAAAAACGGAAACCCAAACACTCCACTACAGAAAAGCCAAAAGGGGTGATGAAAAGAGGCGCTCGACTCTCAAGAGAGCAGGGGGCAGACCGCTCCTCAAGTGGCTCCGTCTATACTTTCGTCGAAGCGCGGCCCTTTCATGGAGCTATCAACGTAAACCGGTGTAAAGTCGCTCCCAGGGCTGGGGGAAAGGGTGTACATAAACTTCTCCCGAGCGAAATTCATCTCTCCGTCGCGCGGCCGATTATTGCTATATACACGACGGCTGCTCGAGTTCGGCCTCTCTCCGACGGCCGCGCTCCAGAATTCAAATGAGCGCGCGTCAATCCGCGAGGCGTCTGCTTTGATTTATGAACGGGGATCGCATGATGAATTATTGCCGGAGCGCGGTGGCTTAGGTGCACGGTTGAATTTTATCGGGTGACATGCTGCTGGGATTTGGTTTGTTTGGTTTAGAGGGTGGTTGAGGTTGAAAATGTTTTTCTTTTTTAGAATTATAGTTGTGGTTTAGGATGATACAATGGTTATAGATTTAGTGTTATAATAGTATAATTATATGCAGTTGAAAAACTTCTGAGGCAATAATTATTAGTATATTAAATAATTTACCTAGAAACACAAATGTACTACAGTAATTATACATATCTATAAATCTTATAATTATCAAAATTCGTCCTCGCAAATTCAGTCGACCTCGAACTTCTAACCCAACAACAAACATTTGTCTAATGATCTCTACTCCATCCCAAATGATTAATCTTCGCCTCATCTCCCGCAGAAATCAGCATTCCAAATCAATTTTTCATCCCGCACAAATCCACCAAAAAAATCTCTCGTAAAAAAGAGCATCTAAAATACTTCCAACCCACGAATAGAGCCAAGACAGCGTTAAATTTGCGGGGGGGGGGGGGGGGTCAGCGAGCTCAGAAACGTATGGCTTTTATGCTGCCGAACGATTAATCTTCATACGTAGCTCCGGCGCTCGTATTAGACTCGGCAGTTGCCGGATCCTCCCCCGGGAGCCACGACGGCCGATATAACGTTTCACTTCGTACCTATATACGACGCAAAAAAAGGCGAACAAATTGCGTCGATTCACTCCCCTCACCTGTTCCCCTGACCCCTCCCCCCTTCTGCTCTTATTAATAAAAGCAATCAGTTATGTTAACGAGGAGGCCGGTGCGATGCTGTATGTATATGTATATAAATTCTGCTGCGTAATTCGATTATCGATGAGGGTTGGGACGGTGAGGGGGGCGCGATGCGATTGAGATGCAGATTAGAGGGTAATTTAGTGCTCGATTTATTTAGTGTGATAGTTTTATTTGTATGACTGTATTGGTAGTTTTATTTGTATGACTGTATTGGTGATTTATCTTGAGGTGAATGCGGGGCGCGTAGGTTGATTAAAAGGTGCTGATCAATTTGTTGAAATTATTGGGATTTGATATTTATCTGATAAGGTATATTTTTGTTACTTATATAAAATAGAATAATTATATTCAGTTCAAAATTCTTAAGTCTGACTTTTTTACAAATTCAATCTTAATAGTTTTGATTTCGTTTGTTCAGTTTAAATTATACTTTCTCTATTTAATAGCAATGTTTATTTTTATTAAAAATATTAACTCATCATAGATTTATTCATCCAACCTACCACTATAAACAATAAAATCGCTCGTCCAAATCACACCAAAAATTCCACTCATCCTAACACTGCCCCCATCGCCCCAACAGCTCCCGCAAGGCGAAGTGATTTTTTATTAGCCCTTCTTTAGGAATCGGGAAAAAAATCCTCGGCACCTCTCTATATA
>JAPYZB010008688.1:0-12685 GCA_030522745.1 Eupelmus kiefferi | reverse complement strand
CCTGATTACTTCGCTCTCCTTGCTGGCTGGGCTCTATCGGCGCATTATCGAGAGTAGTTTCAGAAGGATGCCTTTACGCGTCTCTCTATGTATCTCTGGCGTTGGGGAAATCTTTATTGGGTGCTTAGTAAATTAGAGAAGTTTGGATCTTGAGAATGGGAGGTTACTCTTTGGTGAATTTTGTTTATCGCCAAAGGGCTGTAATTATCCGAAAGTAAATTAAAATTACACAGTATTATGAGAAAAGAAAGACAAAATTACACTAACGTTTGTATCATTACCTAAAAAATGTAACGAAAAATTTGAAATTATTTATAAAAATTGTCAACTAATATTTTTGTTTATTTCATAGTATATATTTAGATTACAAAAAAGTTATAAAAGCATTCAAAATTTAAATAGAGGTCTTTTAGTTGACATTAATAATTGGTCGTGCATTTCTTTTGTCGACAAAATTAATATCTGCAATTAATTTTATCAGCGACTGTATCAAAAACATATTACATATAAAATACAAACACATTCAGGATACTAGTATACATTTTCATAGTTTAGAATGAAAACAAACAAACCTCAAAATTACAATTTAAAGAAAAAACAAATCAGCCAAAATTATTTTGACAATCATACCTAGATAATATCGCCATGGATTTATGATAGCATAATATTTAATACGTGGCAAGTTTTCTCTTTCACAAATATTTTCCACACTCCCCTTCTAACTATTCTAAAAATCTTCAAAAGTCAATTACACCCAAAAATCCGTCCACAAAATAAAAAATTATCTATCAAATCAAATAAGCACTAATTTATTCCCCGTGACCGCGGTCTAACGAAGTCAAAAAAAAAAAAGAAAAAAAAGAAAGAAAGAATAAAGAAAGGAGCCCTCTCGACGCTCGATAACGAGCGGAGCAGAGACACTCTGAAAATCCAACTGACGTTCGCTCTGCGTCAGCTGCCTCTCCGAAGGGATTATAAAATCGCGGCGGTGGCGGCGACGGCCGGCGCTCTTTTGCCCTGAGCGCCGTACGCGCACGTCCCTTTTACGGCTGGATTATGAGCTGGCCGACTGATGGGATCGTATGACTCGCTAATTGCCCTCGTTCCCCTTAGTTTATTTGCTCGACCTCATGCTTCTCTCCTCCTCCGTCCCACTCCCTCTCTCTTCTTATCGAGTCTATCTCTCTCTCTCTCTGTCTTTCTCTCTATCTCTCTTCTGTCACGCTTTCGATATGCACTTGTGGAATCCCAAAGCCGCCCTAACGAAGTTTAAAATCCCGAAGTATATAAAAGCGGCACCGAGAAAATACGCTCCCCACGGGCGGACTTTGATCAGCGGCCTTGGTAATTTCTAGTGGGAGATGGTTACGAGTGTGGCCGACGTGCAACGTTTTCATGATCCTCGAAATTTGATTTTCCGAAATAAGCTGTGAATTTATGCTTCGCAGCAGTGATGAGCTCAAGTTTTTCAAAATCCTACTTAAGTACTGATACATTTAACTATATTTATGAAAAACTACAATTACATTAGGTATGTACTTCTTCAACGTATTTCAAGTATTTATTTACAAATTTTGAGAACTAAGAAAGGTACTTTCAATACTTTCCAATTTTTTATGCAAACCAATGATGCAGTATTCAAGGTACTTGCAACTACTACCAAATACAAAATATTTGTAAAACATTACTCAAAGTCATTTGAAAAGTACTTTTGTTAAACACTGCGAACATGTATAAGCACTGAAGTACATTTATACGTGCACGAGCTTCTGCTTTTTTATTAACAAAAAAAAAACGATTTTGCTTATATAATCCCTCGGTAAACTAAAATGTTGGTTATAGAATTAATTAATTAATTATAATAATAATTTTTAATTCTCTGAAAAATAAATTAAATTTATGAAATTTTCAGTTTTTTTAGCAGTTAGTTTTTTGAGTCAATTTAAATTTAATATGATTTTTGAGTATTTGAAAGTCCTGCCAATTATTTTCAAAATTTTTACTACTTACAAATAGATAGTTAAAGCAAAAAATAAATTCGAAATTCGTGTTACACTGAGTTTTATACATGTAAAACTGAAAGTAAAGTCTACTTTTTGTCTGAAATTTCTTTGGAAAGTGTATAATTAAAAAGTATTTAATCAGTTACAAATGAGTCTAAAAATTAATAATATTGATATAATAAAACAACTTGAGTACCTATACATACTCCATTTTATTATTTTCGTTTACAGGCCCCACATTTTACAAAAAATATTAAATTTAAAGAAATATTAAAATAACGACTGTCGGAAATCCCCTTAAACGCCGCGCAGACCTAAATTCTTAAGTACTGTAGTACACACTTAAATAGAAATAAAGTGGTAACGATTTCGTAAAAAAGAAAAAAAAAATTAATTACTCGCGATATATACACGTAGAGCGCGTTTATCGTCAAAACAAAAGTTTCAGCCCGCTGGAGTGTCCCCCGCGCGGCACTTTAATAAAGAGCATCCTTTCTCCCTCCATCGTTCGTGGTCTATATACACGACGCATAAATTAAGCGCCGGTCTTTTTACGTTAACCACCTCGTACTAGTGCCGGTACTCCACTTTTTCCCCCCTCCCGTTAATTTTCATCGAGTATACGAGCGCGCGCATTTTAATAATTTCACGAGTCCATCCATGCCCCCCCCCCTCCTCTCTCTTCACATAGTCTCTCTCTCTCTCTCGCGCCGTTCTGCACCTAACTTCATTACGTTAATGGCATAATAACCACTGCGGGTGGCGAAGAGCTTATGCGCCGAAACGTCGATGTTCTCCCTAAACACAGAGCCAGCGAGTGCAGCAAGTATATGTATATATTTAGCAAGAGGAGAGATAGCGAGAGGGAAGCAGATAGTAGAGGAGCGTATTCAGTAGCGCGAGCGAGCAGTGTAGATCGATCGATCCAGCCAGAGCGCATTAATATGTATGAGATCTTCTAGTAATAGTATTGGCGCTGCTGCAAGCTCCCCCGAGGAGCTCGACGCGCGCTCGCCAGGCTCTGTCCGCAAAGTACTCCGGAGAATCATCGCGCGATTGCTGCCGCCGCCGCTGCTACCTCCGCCGCAGCCGCTCTAGATTTTATGCGCGAATCGCTACCTCGCTCTCGCGCACGAGTGTAGATGCGAGGGAAGCGCGATGCTTTTTCAACCCCTTTCCCCTCTTTCGCCAAGCCCCCACGCCTATATACCCTCGTGTCATGGAAATTGAAAAATCTCGAGCGCGCATTGACCTAAACTGGAGGGGGTGGGAAGAGGCTTCCTCACTTGGGAAATTGGCAGTAGTGCGCGCCGGTGGATGTCGTTTATTAAATTCGCGCTGTGTTGCGGGGCGTTGTTTTATTTCGTTATGGATTTTCTGCTTTTCGAAAGGTTGGTAATTATTGATTTGGGTTGTTTTGAGAAATTGGGGATCGGAAATTGGCGGAGTGCGTTCTCTAGTTTTAGCTAAGAACGGAACAAAGATGAGAAGAGAGCTTAAAAATATATAGACGCAGAGGCTTTAGAAGGCAAGAGCTCTTACTGCTCTGTCGACGTCCTTAACAGGCTATAAAATTGATTTTGCCGAGGCGTTTAAGATAAGAGCGTTGATGAGTATTGGCACTTGAAATTGTTGTGATGTTGAGTTAATCAAGCTTAGACTCATCTATAAATTAGCGTTTCATACAACAAAGTCAGAACAGTTTGGCTTACCTTTCAGACGTCATTTTGTCAATCAGAATTAATAGTTTTTAATTACTCGCAAAATTGATGTGCTAAATAAATATTTATCGTCAATTTTGTTACGAATGAAAAGAATCATAAGCCATGCAAACATAGCAGTATATATGTTTACACTAATTTTATTGTTTAATAATTTGTCCATCAACAAATTCTCGATTCCTTTTGCATCAATTAAACTGTATTACTTCGTATAATTTCAGTTTCAATGATTTTGTTTGATTGGGTCCAAGCATTTCCGAGGATCATACATGTATAATATTAATATGATATAATTTCAAATTTGATATCCTATGAAGCACATAAGCTGGCGTAATCAATAACTGTAATACCCATCTCGAAAACGTAACGTCGCACGTCCGCTCATAATTCGCATAAATTCTATTAAAATGATTATCGTTACGAAAAACATTAAATATAAAAGCAAGTCAATATTAAAAACAACCAAATAATAACCCAAAAATAAAGAAATCCCTAAAAAAATATAAAAAAATTATAAAATTCTCCTAACAACAACAAATCTCTACAATCCGCGAGCCCGAGCCAGCCGACCACAATCAAAGCCCGAAAACTTTAACAATTCACACCTGCCGAAGGAAACAAAGAGACGCTCGACCACAAAACCCCGAGCTTGACAGACGCGTCCCTCATACACCTATCGAACTTTCGCGCAAACTTCCACGCCGAGAAATTACAGCTCTCTCCCTCTCTCTCCCTTCGATATTCCACAACTCGTTCTCTCCGCGCGCTGCAGAACCGCACTGCGGTCGCTTTCGATTTTACAGCTATATATACGCGCGCTGAGGAAAACGGTAGAGCGAATATTTCAATATGCTCTCGCGTACGTATATATACACATACATATAGACGCCGCCGCGCGCGCTCGGACAAATATTGAATTATTCCGCGCGGAGCGCGCATACTTGAGCGTCATAAATGCGCGGACCGCGCGTGTTTGTAGGAATAAGTGCAGCCACTCGCTCGCTCGGTGCTCGGAATTGATCGGCTCATCAATTAAGGGAGCAGACCGCAGAGTCGCGATTTTACTCTTTCGCTCCCGCGAGCGAGTCTGTCTATATTTGCGGAAGCTACACGCGTGTAATATGATGCGGAAGGAGAGGGGAGATTGTTTACGGAAATCAGACTTATTGGCGGAGAGAGGTAGTTTTATGGGTTGTATGTCGAGTGGGGATTTATTGGGACGAAGTGTATTTGTTATTGGCTGTGGGAGAATGGTTGCATATTTTGAATGTAGCGCTGCGTTTGCTATTTTTTTACTCGAGTAAGCGGATGATTTATTTGGGCTCTCGACGTCGCTTCTCGGGGTTGGGCTAAGATTTATCTTGATCCATTACTAGTCGGCAAATTATAACTAAGACGAGCGGTCGATACGAGCGATTAAAATTAATACAATCTGACAGTACAGCTCCGCGAACAATGCACTATAACGTCAGCAAGATTCCGTAATATTACGCTCCGAGGCATTAGGCAACTGTATATTATTCAATTTAACGGCGCGCCGAACGCTGCGAATGTGCATCTTATACGCGAATTCTCGCGCCTCGGCTTCCATTAGTAAAAGACATTAGGGGCAAATTCATTGACAGATAAACGCGCTCGCGCTGAAGCAGCAGCCCCTGCAGCCGGAAAGCCGAGCGCTAGACGCCTGCGTAAGGACAGGCAGGGACATCCCGAGGACTCGTTTCCCCGGTCATTAAATTTACTGCTCCATGCGCACGCGGAGTCACGGCTTTAGATGCGCCGAAACGCAGCCCGACTAAATTTCTTAATGACGCGATTCACCCTTCAGCCCAGCCGAGAATACGCCATGTATATTACCGGGAAAAAAGGGTTAAATGCCCGCGAGCGCGCGGGCATAAATTAATCCGTCAAAATATGTAAAAGCGCGCATTCGATCGCGCAGAAATGCGGGGAAAGACGCGCGAAAAAGTTCGGCATTAATATTTATACGCGGGCCCTCGAACTTTCAGCGGGGGCCAAATTAAATAGGAAAGTCGCAGAGCGCTGGGAGAGGGAAAACGAGCGCCGCGCCGAAACTGGCACGAACTCGCGGAACTACTTTAATAAATCATTCGTTAAAGGGAATTATTTATTGCGCGGACCGCAGCTCTACATTTGCGTGCGCCCCTTTTTTTCGCGGATTTCCAGATTTCCGCAAAAACTGCGGGCGACTCTGCAAACTCAATTACAAAGTTTACAGCGGAGGTGCTGGCAGGAGCGGTCAGTGTTACAATGCAACCAAGCGCGCATTGAAGATACAGAAATATTATTGTAATTTATTCAAACGGAAAGAAAAAATCGTCCATTTCAAATAGTCGCAAAAGTCCGTCCTCCAAAATTTCATTTACACGTATCCGCAAGTATAAAGCTCTCCGCTTAACGCGATCATTCAACGGCTCCCCGGCGACGTCGCCGGCGCAATATATCTGTCACACCTACGCTTCTGGCCGCATAAAGCGTCAGCCGTTAAAATTTCTTATTTCGCATAATAAAAGCTGCCATTCATCTTTGCCGCTCTCGCGAGCCAGCTCCCGCGGCTTCGCGAGCAATATAAATTCCCGCGCCGCGCTAAAGAAGCAGCGCTTCTCCGAAAACCAAAAATACACGTTTTCGCACCTCGAAATTCCAGAGCGCAGAAAACAATAGGCGAGGAAGCAAGAATTACGGCTGCTCGTTACGCTTAACCACCCGCGCACTACTGCGTCCTCGAGTTTACGCGAGCATCTGTTGCCTCGTGCCCTCCATTATATATAGGCAGCAGCGTCTTTTCCTTAGTATAGCGCGGGAGGAACGAGTTGAAGTTCCTGGGTTTTTCGGGGCCACGCGAGAGCGGGAGCTTCGGATATTAAAAAGTCTCGCGTCCCTCCTACATCATCCGCGCGCGCCCGGCGGAGATTGGCCCCCGCTCGCGCGCGCGTAGTCATCGTTCATGCGGGGCTGCAGAATTCAATTTTCACGGGAGAGGAGTGGTCGAGCCTGGAGTTTTCTGGGGGAGGGGGCTGGTTTTCGGCTTCTTTTATTTTAGACGCTGCCGGAAAGCGAGGGGGACATCTTTATTGGAGTATTAGCTTTTTGATAAGTTACTTGGGAGTTGGTGTTCTCGATTCTTCGGTTATATTGAAATTTGGGGCTATTTGTAAATGCTATATCAGCTGTGACAAATAGGCTGATTCTTAAGATATCATAGAAAAGTTAGAGGTCACTATTTTTCAGTGAGTTCTTCTAGATTAGTTTTACATATGCTATTGTAAATAAGTAAATTTCTAGGTGTTTAACTTCAGGGTTATGATCGCTACGTAATCATCGCGATGATAGTGAGATCGCGCTGTTGTCCTATTTGTCATTTTTATTTTAGCATTTTCTTGTTTTTTTTTTTATAAAGAAATATAAATTTATCAAAAACCTATTTTAATTTTGAACCAATATTATTAGAAATTAAAAAATTAAAATTTATTTTATTAAAAACCTTTAAATAAATCACCTTAAAGTTTATTTAACTAATATGAATTAACTGAACTCATAAATAACAAATAGATCATACTCTATCTCAATAATAAAAAATTTTTTAATTATTCTTCACTACGTCTATTAAAAGAGTGACTTCTGGCAGTAAGATCTTTTATCACCGTAACAATCAACGAATACTTCTTCACATATGAAGCTCAAAAACTGAATCTTCCCAAAGATTACCATCAAAATGAAGCGCAGGCACAAGGCAACGAACTTCGCCTAGATCAGCTTTCGGAGTGCCCGCGCAGCTCGCGATAGTCCAGATCCCGTGAGAAACGCTCTAGCGATTTGCCCTATATACCTTTCATCCACGCGTAACAATACGAAAAAAAACCCAATGATCCCGCGAGTATCAAGGCCGCTCCGGCATTTAAATCGCCCATTAACGATGGACCACCGCGCATCTTCCTGGATACCCAGCGCCAACATCCAAGCGAAAGGGTTGAGCGAGCCAGAAATTGACGGGGGGCAGTTCGCTGGGGGGCTACACCAGATCGCGCGCTAGGCAAACAGGTTCACCGATGCCGCTCCCCAACGAATCTTCTCACAGTGTCGGGACACTGGCCCTGACCAGCCAACCGGTTCTCCCTCCCCGCCTTGTGACAGGTCCTTCCTCGCGACCCCCAGTCAAGACTCCAAAGACCCCCAGCGAGCGATCTCCGCGAATCTGATCGCCTCGTGATTCCCATGGACCAATCGAGACTTCGGCCCCGAGATTTCCGGGATCGAGCCCGACCAATCGCGCGCCTTCTTCCTCTTCGCCTTTTGTTGCTCGCCTTTTTTTTTAAACATGCGTGACGAGAGCTTGTTCGTTATACGTGTACGTTACGTTGATAAAGCGGCGTGGTGGGGGGACGGTTTAAAAGCGGGAAAAAAAAAGTAGAAACTGGAAATACGGAACTGAAAATTGCGGCGGGGCAGCTGCCGCGCGTGTTCTTCCGCGCGTTCTACATTCATTGTTATCATTATTACCGCTCACATCCGCCTCTCCTTCTCTCTCGCACTTTTATAGGTTAACCTCTCGGCGCTCCTCGTTTTTTCGGCCCTCGTAACGTCCGCGTTACCGGCAGCAAGAAGGCTTTAAAGGCAAGCCGAGAGACAGAGTCGTTCCGGCTTGGAGATTTAAACGTGAAAAATATACCGAGCGCTTCGTTCCCTCTCTCTCTCGGATCTCGGCGAAAAACCGTTGTACCATCGTGACGTGCTTCTCGAAATTCGCCGGGACTTTTTTCCTCTGCTTCCGGGGCTTTTTTCCCGTGGAACGCGAGAGAGAGGAAAGACACACATACATCGGGCAGCTCGCGCGACAAAGGGCGAAAAAGTTGCGCCGGACTCGGGACGAATTACTGCCACGCGCGATTCAGCGACTCGCTTTTAACGCGATGTCCCTCAGCGCATATACACGGGATTTGCGCTGGCCTAGTTTAACGTCGGACGGAAGTGCACCGTGAATACGCAAGATTCGGAACGATATATGTTTTAGTTTGATATTTTTTTTTCGTCGCAGGTTTGGGTAATGATGAGTCGTAGCTGGCGCTCGATTCGTGTTATTTCAGTGGAGCGGTGAAAGGGAAGGATATTTTGAGTTACTTTTATGTGTTGCAGAGCTTTCGGGGATGTGGATGCGTTATAGTATTCACGTTTAGTAGTGCTGATGCAAAAAATTTTTCGTGCTAATGGGCTCTTTTGATAAAACATACTTTCACGCAGTTTTCACCAAGTATTTTACACATTTTCCAACGTATATTAACTCTCTTATAGACGAAGAATAAATTTTCTATAACCCATTACATTAAATTAATCATCTATTAAAGAGGCTTTATTAGGTCCAACTTTCCAGTCCGCTACCAGCTAATACGTCCTTTGAGTAGAGAGATTTGTATAGAAAAACTTCATCCGTCAAAGGAAAATTTTGCCCGGGGCAACTAGACCCCACGACAAACTAACTTATTTCCCCGTAACAGCCGCCCCTTACGCTCATCGATATTTCTATTTGTACGGAATAAAAGCTATACCTTAACTCCACACGAGAAAAGAAGACAAGAGCTTCCTACTTCTGAAAATTTAACATGGCGCTGCACATTTTCCTCTCCGCCTCGTTGACATCGCTATAATATGGATGCGTAAGTCGCTGCTAAAACGATTACGACGCAAGGGTTCCGCGCGCGCTTCTTTTGGCTCCCGCTCGATATCGAATCTGGGTAAAGACGATTGTTAAAGTAAAATGCTTGCCAAGCCCGCTCGCAGAAGCAGCTTCGTTTTCGGGGCTCCAATTTTTTCTGGATTTCCTCTCGCTCGTTTTTCAATTTTATTATCCTTTTTTAATTGCGCGCGCCGTTTTCGAGAATAATGCATTTTGAGGAGGATAGTGCCGTATTGGAGATTTTCCAAAATCTTGGCATTAACCTTACACGAAAATCGCAGGGAAAAGCAAAGTGAGTTGTGACTCTGATGTATTTAACCGCGGCAATTATAACAATTCCAGGCTGCCAACTGCAAAATAAAGCAATAAACATCAATCAACGCGAATTCATTGTCCCAAAATCCGAATACGTATCGCGTAGTACTATCAAATGAAAAATCCAGCAAAGAAATTAATTAAAGTCTCTTCACCCCCGGCGCCCTAGGCGCTTCCATCCACTCCGCACCCAAGCTAATATTCTCCCATAGCCAGGCCAAACCAGCCGCCTATCCGACAATATAATTTTGTCCCCCCGCAGCGACATATTTGTTTGCGCGATGTGCGAGCGGACATGTGAGTTATTGCGAGAATCCAGCTAGCCGTATATAATAATTCGCTCTAATACAGACTCGCCATCGCGAGGCTCCGTTTCTCTGCAAAAGCACATCTCGCATCTGAAACTTGCGAAATATGCGCTCTCCGTCTCTCTCGCAGCTATTGTACTTCCTCGAGGAATGCCGATTCGCGCGTGGCCGGGGCAAAAATCCCGGCCGCCACTGCGCGACGAACAATGGAATTGTTTTTTGCGCTCGCGCGCAGACGGCTGAATTCGAAGAATGCGCGTCTTTTGATGCTCGCTCGCCCGGCGAAGTTATGTAAAGGATACGTATATATATTTTCCGTACAGGCGAGATGTATTTGCGTAAGAGTACTCGGCGATGGGAATGGCCTTTTGAAATCTCGCGAGCCCGGAAAAAGCGGCATTTTTGCGATAGCGTACCGCCGAAAGGCATCGCTATTTTCCGCGGATGGATATCGCCGGGCCGAAAACGTAATTCGACGAGCACTCGGCTGAAGCGCCGTTTTCGGATTAATCCGTCAGCTGGATTTTTGTCATCGCTTTTGGGCATCGTATTTTCAACGGTGTAACGTTGCCCGGTATATATATCAAGCCTCGCGCTCTCCTATCAATTTTTCGCCTGGCGCAGTTTTCAATGACACTTTAGCGCGCCGCTCGGCCTTCCACCTCCCCCAAAGCTAATGGGAATTTCAGCCATTTTGCGTGAGAGCGCGGTAAAAGCATTTCCAGTCGAAACAAGCGCTCGAGCAGCGCAACGAAAGATATACAATATCTCCCCGACATGGCGAAACAATGCCCGCGCGTAACGCTAGCGTTGTCAAAAGACGGATTCCCCTCTCCATCAGCGGCTAAACAGATTTCCGCGCTGCTGCCAGCCGCGCGATGACTTTTCACTCAGAGCCTGCAGCCCCCACGTTTTTCGCGAGCTCGCAACCAAGTTCTCCGTTTTTCCCTCGAGAGAGGAAAGCTGTTTAATTAAGCGCGTCTCTCTCCCCCTCGCTTGTTCCGCCTCTGCACTTTGAACAACGAGAGAAGCGCGCGCGCGCGCCAGCAACTTGCAATCGGATACCGGTATTCACTTTCAAGAGTATTCCTCTAAGAGCGCTATGCCGGCAGCGAGCGGCCATAGACGTTACAAAGGCAAAGAGGCTCGCCTTTGAAAATCGCGAGCGAGCGAGTTGCCCAAGGATATCGCGGATGCGTTGGCCGGGGGGTGGGAGGGAGGATCGATTGATTCCACTGCGGGGCTGGCTCTCGGGCTTGACGACTGAATTTAAGACGAGTCCCTGGGGGACGAGCGAATGAAATGGCTGTCATCGCTGCGGTTGCCGCTGCTCGGTGGGAATGGATTTTAGGAAAAGCGTTTTATCCTTGGGAGACGCGGTAATTCTGAGGATGCTTTATTCCGAGTGTTTGGACGGGGAAATTGAAAAAATGTTGGACTGGTACTTATGTATTTAGCTTGAAAGATATATGAGTGAATAAATGTGGCTCAGAGAGGGAAGACATTATTTTTTGAAAAATACAATAGGATGGGACGCTTACTTCGGCTGCGAGTCTCTCTTCTCGTTTTTGACCTACTCTGTAAAAATGGAGAAACATTAATGAAATTGGAAAGTCGTCACTGACATGAAAGCACTTTATATTTCTTTCATCAGAAGGAAAGACAAAAGGTTTATGTGATTCTGAAAATAGACCATTCAGACCTTTTAGAGCTTCGGCTTGCACTTGAAAAGAGTATGATTATTGATTGTTTTCTTCCTAGATTCATCTACACTAAAATCAACTATTGGAAAGTGCATTTTGCAGATTAATAAAAAGTGTTGCTAAATTTTGAAATTCTCTAGCCCTAAATTAAAAATTTTTTCTATAAATGGGAAATACCTTTTATTATTAAAGAATGATTTTGCAAAATTTACACCTTTATCAGACATCAGCTCTAGAAAACGCGTCCATTCACCCTCATGCTCGCGCGCAATTGAAAATTCCCAAAAGAGAAGCACAAAAAACAAAATGAATAGAGAGAACAACCTCGCTGATAATAATAATCCACGCAGCAAGCGAGATCCTCTCTTAAAAAAATTGAAGCCTCCATAGACTCAACTCTGATCGTTTAAAATGAGCGCGAAAATCAAGTTTAGGTCAGGCCAGATACAGAACGCGCGCTGAATTTAACTAGTCATGGAAAAAATCGCTGAAAATTCGACGCGGGCTGCGGACTTATCTCCTCTTTTCCAAAATAAAAAAATCTCGCGCACTACTCGTTATTTCAAATGAAAAATCCGTTCGCTCAGTCTTTTGATCGGCGATAAGGCTTTAGTCAGGCCATTATACGCGCTTTCGCATAAAGAGGCTTGTGAAAAACTTTAACTTCTCGATACAAGCGCGCGCGCGCGCTGTTCGAAACTTTGATCGCTCACGTTTTAACCATCGTTATGCTATGCGCATTCGAATGCTCGCTACAGGCCCTTTTTCTCGGAATTTAACGATGTACTCTCGATCGGGCGGCCAGGATAAAAAAGTTCTTCCGCGCAATTGAAATTTCTGGTACATTTTAAAACTTTATCGCTCGTGAATATTCCGCTCGTTTTCCCCCCGTCGGGCTGCTCCTCTGTTTCGTGTAAAATCAAAAACTCATTACATCGGCCAG
>JAPYZB010008681.1:0-10445 GCA_030522745.1 Eupelmus kiefferi | reverse complement strand
TCTCTCTCGCCCCCTCCGATGCGCCCCCAAACTCGTAGCACTTTGTATTTCGCGCTGAAAATTCGAGCGAGCGAATTTACGAGGGCCAGGTAAATTGAGACTGAAAAGTCCGCCGTGTGTAAAATCGAGTCGATGCGTGTAATTAACGTTTCATCGTGCGTTAAATAATGAAATTGGATTATCCGCGTATATGCCCGGCGCGCGCGCGCGCGTTTCGATTGATTAGGATTTCGCTGGACTTTTTTGCCCGCGCTTTATCAATCGGCGAATTTCTGGCGCTCTGTACTGCTCGGCTAAATTTCTAGCCAAATTGTCGATTAATCAATGCTAAAATGTTGCAGCCTGATTAATTTGTATTATTGAGTTAGTTGTTTAATTAAAGCCCGATTAAACGTGTTTGCTGAATTAAATTCGAAATAAAAACGGAATCGAGAGCGCTATTGTTGTTCATTATAAAAAGGGGAAAAAAATTGTTGATTTATCGTCGTTTCGTTTAATTCAACAAATTGCACGATTCGATTTTATCCGGACGTCAATTCTCGGCCTTTTACTCTGGAAAACGGCCGTTTCTCTTTATTATCCGATAGTCACCGATGTGTATCTCGAATAACGTTTTTACTTGAGTGTCGACTGTAAATCAGTGCATTTTATCCGAATCCGTAAACAAATCAATCGTTTTTGTAATAGTAACTTTACTTTTTCGACGTTAATCCAATAAACATATTTGTTTACATCGCACTCTGTTAAACATTAAATATATCAAGGCAGCTCGAATTAATTTCGCCCCTTCAAACAGCTCTTTAACCTAATTAAAAATAAATTCTTTTTCAAAAAGTACAAGCGCAAAAAGAGAGGAAGCCGGCTAACGTCCAGTCGGTAAAAGTTTTAATCCCCGGGGCGAGAAAAGCCGGCTCTTTGAGCCCGGAAATCCTCAGCGAGAGTCAAGGAAGAGGCGCTGCTGCACTTACTCCTTTTCACTGATTGAAAACGCGTGTATAGGTGTGGCAATCGCGCGCTCACCTCTGGAAAGTAGGATCATTCACAGCTGCGAACTCTTCATGCTTTTCTCTTCATTTACGTCCACATCTTTTCTGGCTTTGAAGTACCCCTCGCGGTATATACGTTTTTCTATACAAATACGCTGAAGGCGTATTATTTCATAACGTCATATCGACGGATGATGAGGGTTAGGGATTGGAGAGGCTTTGTGGTAGCTTTGTATTTATTTTTGATTAAATATAGTCAGTTGTAACTCAAAAATTGATTTAATAAGAAAGCTTTAAGTCAATTATATTTTTTGTGAAATAATTAATTACCTAGTTTTCTATAAAATAAATCCCAAAGCAAAAAATCATCAAAGTCGAGGGCTCAATAAAACAGAGTATGTTTGCGTGAATGTGTGATGTACCTATATTTCGCCAGGACCACGCGGCTAAGGAGAAGGCGCTCCAGACAATGTCGAGCATGTCGAGCGCCCAGATAGTGTCGGCCGGCAGCGCGATACACAACAAGATGCCCCCCGCCCTGGTAGGGCCCCTAGCCCTTCACGCTTCCACCCCCGTCTCCTATCCGGGAGCGGTAAGTCTCGCGATTCCATAAACAGAACAGAATCATATAAGAAGAAATTAAATAACTGCTGCTGCTGCTGCTGCTGCTGCTGCTTCGGAGATTATTTTGTTTTGTTTGGGAATTATATATATACTTTTTGCGCGCTGGCCTCTCGCTCTCACTGGCTCTTCTTGGCTCTCTCTTATACTCTGTCGCTGTTGTGTTTTGGCTGGGAATCCTTATATGTGTAATTGGGAAATTCCGTTTTGTTTCTCTTCACTTTCGCTATGTGTTGCTGGGGGTTAATGACCCGAGGGATTTAAAGCGAGACGTTAGACGATTATTTCTGTTTTGAAATTTTAATTATAGATATATAGAAAGATATTAAAAATAGACTATTATTTATTTTTGTACTTTCATTAAAAAGACTTTTTAGTGTTTATTAATATTATGTTAAGTATAGATTAAAATTTGTATTTCTAAATTTAAAAAAAAAATTGGTTTTAAGAGTCAGCACTGAATTAGTCGATTTATTCTTATATATTATCAATTCTACCTTTTTATTAATATTAAAGCAACGAAAGTGGAGAGAGATTTTTGATGAGAAAAGGCTATCAGCTTATATGACTTGGTCAGTCTGTTTTGTATCGATTAACTGATACCGGTTTATTTTTGTTTCTGCGTTTTCTGCGTTTCCGACTTCGTTCATTTAGAGGCAGAATTCTTCGAGTGTATTGACTTTACTTGTGTATTGTACGAGCCTCAGCTCTAATTATGTGTAGGTTTTTTGTTCTGTTTAAAAAGCTTCTTTTTTGTGCTCTAATAATCAATTAATGGTAATGGGTGTAATCAGTTTTTCTTTGTTTTACCGTTGCTTTTATTAATCCAAAAACGAACTATACCAATCTTTTAAAATTACCATTATTTAAATTATTTACACCAGATCAGACGTAGTCTACATATTAACAGAAATAACGATTAACGTTTCTCTTTTATTTTTAATGAGCAAGAGCAGCAGAAAGTAAATGGAGGCAGAACGCGCAAAACTACAATCGCGAGTGTCGATTTTTTAATAACCCAAGCCAGTACAAACCCGCGCGTACGCTCTTAAATTCAATTAGCATACAATAGTTTCTCGTTCAGCGGAAATAAGCCTCTCGATTCTTCTTGCGCGGGCTCGTTCGCTGTTTCTCGTCGCATAAGTATACACTCGATTCTTCTTGCGCGGGCTCGTTCGCTGTTTCTCGTCGCATAAGTATACATGCTCTTAAACTCCAAGCGCGAGCATTGCACTTGCAGAGAATCTTTTGAGAAAAACCTATCCAATCCACGTTTAAAACTTTCGTAGACGAAGAAACTACGATTAACATCTTGTGATTTTAAAAATTCTTATCTCGACAACTGTCTTCAAAATTCAAAATTCACATCAGACTTCCTCAACAACAAACCCAATAAATAAAATCTAAAAATCTCGCGAAAGCAAGCCATTCGCGTATTGCTCACTACAGACGCTCCTACACGCAAAACGCTAACTATCGGCAAGCTCGGAGCTTTGTCTTCCCCGTCTCTTTCACCTCCTTCTCGTCTTTTTCTCCTCGCGCAATCACTTTCCGCGTCTTCTCTTTTCTCCCATCGCTCGGGATCCTTTCAATTTCCGCGAAAGGAAGGGACAAAGGTAGGAAGGAGCCTGACGCGCGCAACGACGCGAAGTAAACACTATAAACGCATATACACGTACTAACCCAGAGCCCGATATACATCCTGATGAATATCGCTGCCGCCCCTGGGGGTGCCCTTGTTGTGTATTGTTGGGACATTGCATTACATAAGCTCGTCGGCTCTCGCACACGCGTACATACACACACGTACACGCGCTCACCACTGCGATTGGATTTTTTTTTCCAGCGCGCTGGCTGTCTTTAGAGTTGATTTTTTAATTAAAACGTGTGCACGGCGTTTTTTGCTTTTGCTTAGTTTTATCTTTTTACGCTTAAGCGTTACAGTATACACGTTTGTTTTTCGTTTTGTTTGATATCCGTTTGTTTACGAGATTGCTCTTTGATACGTGCGCTCAGACTGATCATTCGAGCAGTTTAATTGATTTATTGTATACCGATAGAAATTGTGGATTATGTAAGAAGTATATTGTTAAAGGGTGAATTTAATGAGGATTGATGTATAATATTATGTTAAAGTTCGCGGGAATATAAACGAGAATGATAATCGCATTTTACAAAGTATAGCAGATATTTTACAACAGTGTTTACAATATTTTCTAAATTGATTGACAGAGACGATAAATCACGTAGATCGGCGAACAAAGTATATATTCAAGAAACAGCAGATTGTGAGCTAATGGATTAAATCTCATATTCACACGTGTTTGCTCAAGTATAAGCATCTAAGTGTAACAATGTTGGGGCATTGCATTGTGTGTGCGAGAGCGCGCAGCAAATACGTTTGTCGAAGATGATGCTGAAAGATTTATGTGGCTTACAAACTATCTTTCTCTTTGTTTGTCTATTCTCTTCTATAAATGTTACTTTTGCACTCCACTGTCGCGTTTAATATTCATAATTAGTGTAAGATTTTAATTATGTTTATGTGTCACTGCGTGGCTCAAGAATCGATTTCATTTTCTTCTGATATAGCAATTTAAAAATAGTGATTGCTATCGATATAAATTTTTTAATACTATTAATTTAATTAGTGGTTAATTTTTATCTATAGCATTTTTTAATTTTAAGCAACTCAAAAAACCAAACATATCTATTATTACAATTAATGCATAAAGAATGTCAGCTTCGTTAATTATCTATCCACAAAACTAAAAAAAATCACGATTCTTGAGCCTCTCAGCTTCGAAAAAAACTCGTCGATTAACCCCTCTTTCAACACATTATACGCTTACAAACCCCATCCCTAATCAACAACTAATCTATTTTCTTTAAAATTTGTCTCAGCAATTCTGGCAGCCGGGTTTGCAGCCAGGTACGTCCCAGGATGTCAAGCCGTTCCCGCAGCCGGCGTACGGTGCCGGCAAGCCGGCGACGGCTGTGTCCAGTGGCGAGATGGTACAGACACAGCCGCCACCGCCCTGGGAGGGCCGAGCCATCGCCACGCATAAGCTCAGGCTCGTCGAGTTCTCGGCATTCATGGAACAGCAAAGAGATCAAGACAATGTAAGTGTTGTTGAGCTTTTTCATGAATAATATTTGAATATTTTAAGTGAAAAGTGTATTTGAATTAATGGATTTTGATTATTTTTGTTTTTTATGAATAAATGTTTTTTTGTTTATTGGATAAAATGTTTATAGTAGTTAATTCATCTTTTAATCTGCGTTTGAAAAATATTATAGAGAATGCTAAAGCTGCGGTTATCGGTGATCTATAAATAGAAAGGTCCATTTTTATGTTTTTTAGTTTTGAAAAAGAATTTCCTTATTAAGATAATAGTTAAAGCGAAGTGTTTTATTGAAGTTAATAATAATAAGATAAATTAAAAGATTTAAGATTGTTTTGTAAAGAAGTTTAAAAGATTTAACACAAATAATTTAGCTTGAAAGCTTACAACACTCATTCACGTTCCTTTCGATGGCATATGGCACATGAACTACAAATATTGCATTTTTGAAATCTTTATTAAATACTTGAATATTCTCATACTTTCAATCCTAAAATATATATTTTTTTTATTTTTGGTGTAAAATGAAGAAGTAACATCAATAACAATTCTTTGTATTGATATTAAATTACTTCTCTTTGTTTTAATCGATGAATTTTCATAATTATTATTAAAAAATACATTTAATTATATACATTTATTTTCAAAATTAACCATAACTTTCATTAACAAACCCATGATGTAAATTTCAGTATCAGAGGCACTTGTTCGTCCACATAGGCGGCTCGGCGACCTACACCGATCCCCTCCTCGAGGCCGTCGACGTCAGGCAGATATACGACAAATTCCCGGAGAAGAAGGGCGGCCTGAAGGAGCTTTACGATAAGGGACCCCAGGCGGCCTTCTTCCTCGTCAAGTTCTGGGCTGATCTCAATACCAACATCCAGGACGAGGCCGGGGCCTTCTACGGCGTTACGAGCCAGTAAGTATTACCCTCCGAAAGGAAAATAAAACTTCAAAGTGCCCCCATAATCAATGTCATGTTGTATCGTTCAATTAATGTATAGAAGTCATAAGCACATTAGCATTTTTTTTTCTTACACGATGCACTTTTTAAGTTTTTTCATTTTTTTAATTGTGTTATTTTCACTCGTATGCTTGTTTTCGTTTTGCTAAAGCAATTTTATTCGTTAATTCTAAGGTTTCATTGAGGTATAAGGATATGAAATTTACAAAAATAAGAAAACAAAATTTTGTACTTGACCTGTGTTTTATCCCAATCATATAGCACTTTATTGTAATTTGCATAAAGTATTCATTTTTTGCATAAAAGATAGTAAGATTGATCAAAATTTATTAGACATCTCGAGAGAGTGAAATTTCACCTTAAAAATTAGAAAAAGTTACGTTACATGCTTCGGTTTTTCATTGCTAACATATAACTTTTCGTGATTGACAGATACGAGAGCAACGAGAACATGACGATAACATGTTCGACGAAGGTCTGTTCGTTTGGCAAGCAGGTCGTCGAGAAGGTGGAGACGGAGTACGCCAGGTTCGAAAACGGAAGGTTCGTCTATCGTATCAGCCGTTCGCCCATGTGCGAGTACATGATCAACTTCATTCACAAGCTTAAGCACCTGCCGGAAAAGTACATGATGAACAGTGTCCTCGAAAATTTCACCATCCTGCAGGTTTGTTTTAAAAATAAAAATTTTAAGAGCAGTTATGTTTATTCTTCAAAAGAAATAAAAAAAATTAAAATAAAAATAATTAAAGATTTAATCGCTAAAAATAAAGTGAATTCGAGGTGAATGCAGTTACCTAACTTCGTTTCTTTGATCTTTGCAGGTCGTCACAAACAGAGATACGCAGGAAACGTTACTCTGCACGGCGTACGTCTTCGAGGTCTCAACGTCCGAGCACGGTGCTCAGCATCACATATACAGACTGGTCAAGGACTAGCCTGTTTAATAAATCTGCTCGCCGTGCAGCCATCCACCCCCATCAGTGCCTATCACTAACACTAATCACACATGTACACACGCTCATTAAGTACACGCGCTTCAGCGTCAGACACATTAAACACACACACGCGCGTACAATATAATACATTGTACATGGAGAGTCGAGAGGATATGTATAGCAAAAGCTAGGAGGTACATAGAAGATTTTTTTCGAGGCTAGACTATTTCGATCCAGCGTGAAGAAGCAAAAGCTTTAAAGATGGGTTTGAAGGATATTTACACGAACGTTCACACATACACACATGTACACAAATAAACATAAACACAAGCGCGTGCCAGCCAAACCGCAGATCCGAGAGATTAGGCCGAGATAATTAATTGATGTATAGAAAGAGAGCTTGTCGCACAAAAGTAAAGGAAAATTGTTTTTCTTGAAACGTGTGTCAGTTGAAACTTGCGCGCCGCGGGCCGTGCCGAGCGCGTACTCGGGCGCGTATGTGGATAATTTATAATTTTTAATGAAGTCAACTTCTTCGTTCGATCAGGGGAGAAAAAATCGTCGACAATAAAAGTTAATGTAACGTGTGTTTTTTAATTTCATGCATGATGATTGAGGTTCGGTGTGAAGGAGAACACAAATTTTTATCTTCTCGGAGCGGCTTGGCGTGAACATGACTTTAGTATTATAATTTCATTCTTGAATACACGGACAGGAAAGGATAAAACAGAATACACAAAACACTCGAGTATACATATATTACACATAAGAGTATATGTATATGTTAAATATTAACGCAATGATTACGATTCACATTGTTACAAATGATCGTGTATAAAGCTATATAAGTGATCTTTTAAGTTTACAAACAGACCGAGGGAAACGCTAAAGAGATGCCATTTGCGATTTATCTGATTATGAATGATTTTTTAAAAATAATCTCTGTTCTTTATTATTATACTTTTTAATCGATCAATGTCAGCGTAAAGAAAAGACGAAGAGACATCTATACTTTATACACATTTATAACCATTGTGCGGAGAGATTAAGCAGAGGAAAGCGTGCTTGTCCATTTTTAGTGCATCTCGAATCAAAGAGAAGGGCTTTCGTCGCGAAGCTACCCTTTTTTTCACGTTTTCGATTGTCTTTTTTTTTTTTTTTATTAGAGACGGATTTTACCTATGCTACACTTTCGTGCGATCCCACCCACTTTTTAGGCATCGATGAGTAGTTTTAGGGAGATTTGTTTGTATTTCTTATAATCACCTTTGTACTTCTTAAGGCTCCTTTTTTTCTATAGTTCTTATACGTCGATGAATTTCTTACTTAGCGTACAGTTTGTTTTTACTTTTTATTACGTTTACAAGAGACAATATAAAATCGTGCTGCACTTTTGTCTTCTTTTCAATAGACTACCGACTGTATTTTTGCGTTCAAGAAAAACGTTGCTCAAGATTCGACTTTCGTACTTAAATAAGAGAACTCTGAGAAACTTGTCGACACATCTTCTTTGAGCGCCGCTTTGATTTTTCACGATTGAAAAATCAACTCGCTCTTAACTTTTTTTTACTATAAATAAAAGAATTTTTATTCGCATGTTTTTCATCTCAAACTCAGCGTCTTCTTTCGCGACAGAACTTGCCTACCGAGCATTAAATACTAACATAAACAGAAGGAAAATACACCTTACTTTAAGATTATGTTAATTTAATTACTGTACTGTTACTTTAATTATCGTTTATGAAACAAGTGGCAATGTATTTTGATCTCTCTCTTTTAGTCAGAAATATGTCTGTTTTTGTTTTTAATTCAGGGTGAGATACAAATTATGCTGAGTGATTTAATATTGGATATATGCTATCGGGAGTTTTATACGTCCGTTAATGTGAAAATTTGAATCGCTTAGAGGAGGATAAAATGAAATTGGCAGCTTCTGTATTTTTAGTTATTGTTTTATTTTTATAGTTTGATTAAATGCGGGGTGCTGAACAAAATGATTGATCAAATTCGAAAGCCATAAAAAAAAAATGATCACGAATCCAACAGTAACATTGCACGTTCAAGAGAGATTATCGATGATCGGCCGTTTTGTTTATAAAAGCGAAAGATAAACGGTTACGAGTTCATATACTCCGTACATGCGCATTGTCCGTGACGCTAATTAATGATCTCTTTTTTTTTAAAGTTACTTAAGGTCCGTTAATGCCAAAATCCAAACAGAAATTTTTAGCATCTCTTGGCTAAAAGTCGAGTTATGTAAATTTTTCATGAAAAGAAAATGTAATGATAATAAATAAAACTTCACTTTTTGTATTATGCAATGTCTTATGAACTTAAAGAGTAAATTTCACTTGGCTTACGTGTGTTTCATCATGCGAAAGTATAAAAAGAAAAAACCGACCGAACATGAATTCGATGAATCAAGCACCGACGCTAATATTATTAACATTAGAGAATAATAATTTTAAAATAAGTGAATTACATTTATAAGGAAAGATTATGAAAATATATATTTATCTATGTCTTCTGTGAAGATAGAAAATAGTACTCTCTCACTTCTATATTGATGATATCGAAGGAAAAAAATCTGAATTGAAAGAACTGACAAGGTTACAAACATCAGCAGCGGTAGTTTAAAACGGAAAAAGCAGCTCAAAAAGTGTATAGGGAATAGTACACCGAACAATCCACAGCACATTCAAATTTGTTAATTAACTTTGTATATACTTGCATAAAGAACTCTTGGAAAAATTATAATGAAAGAAAAAGAAGTTCCAGCAGTCGTTTTCTGTCGTTTGAGAAAATATATTATATACCTTTACTATTTTTTACTATGAGAATTCAAAAAAGATATGTGAGCGATTTTAATTTAATAATAACAGTGTTTGTATCGAAGTGATTTTCATAGAAGATGAGCTGACTTTTGCGATCCCATACTCGTTTAAAAATAAAATCTGGCCGATCTAAAGTTTTATTTCATTCGTGCTTGTCTTTTATCCATATCCTGGAACTGCCATATCAAAGAATTGAGCTTGTTCATGAAGACAAAGGAAATTTTGCGTGAAGAAAAAAATAAAAATTAAATACAAGGTCGACGAAACTTACCTGTATATTATATAATTATCATAAATGAAACGAAACGAGGATCAAAGTAGTTGATTTTAACGAGTAAATGGAAATAAATGAAATGATATATCATTAAATTAGAGGTTTAAAAATATAATAGAACTCAGTATATGTACAGTATTTGAAAAACATGTTTATAATTTGTATGGAAAATAAATAATTGATATAAAAAACTAATGACTTATTTTTATTCCAGTTCCTTTCCATATTAATAATATATTACTCTATTTGTAGAATAAGAACTATTTTTACAACTATTACTTTTATTGGAATGGTCGTGAATTCCGTCTGAGACACAAAGTCCCCATATTGACTTGTTATCGATAGAAATTTTGTTTTTATTTTTATTTAAAATAGTTACAAAGTCCCCATATTGACTTGTTATCGATAGAAATTTTGTTTTTATTTTTATTTAAAATAGTTATGATACACCTGCAATCTATTCATTCATTTCTTACAATGAAATGATGAAACACGGTGTTAAAAGTGGTGCAATAACTTTTTAAAGAAAATTTTAGATGTGGCCATCCAAGGATCATATTTATTTATAAATCATAATAAATTTCATTGACTTTGAAGTGCCATAAGGATCATAATTAAATTTCATCAACTTTGAATTGTAATAAGGATTTAAAAATTTTATTAACTAACAAAAATGTAATATTAAGATAGAAGTGATTAA
>JAPYZB010008626.1:0-11405 GCA_030522745.1 Eupelmus kiefferi | reverse complement strand
CGCGAGAGAGGGTCGGGTCAAACTCCCTCAAAAGGGTGGAGCGTGAGCGTTGCGGGGGTGAGAGAGAAAGCTCAGCCTTGCACGATCAGCACAGCGTCTCTAGTTTTCTTTTTTTTTCTTCCCGGATCGAACCCAGAGACTACGCGTGTGTGCCTGTGCACGGGGATGCGAGGGTAAAAAGTATAAAGGGATTGGCCGGGGCGAAAAGAAGGCTCGAGGTGTGCGGGGGTAGGCTGTGCTGGCGCGGGATGATGAAAAATAAATTTGTTCGATTTAAATTACATTTCGAGCCGAAGGATAGAGGCACGGTGTGCTCGTGAGTTTTTTTGAGGGTTTTCTTTTTGTGGGGGTGATGTATTGGAAAGATGAGAGTTAAAAACAATATCGTTTGTTTTGATTTGAAATGATTTGCTATTTTGGTGAATTAATAATCAATCACTTGTAAATACTATTATTTTATAGGGTACTTTTTAACTTACTTGATAAAGGACTCTTCATATTAGTCAATTTTTACTCACCTGTAACATAAAAGAAAATAGTATAATTAGAAATGATGAAATGGAAAGAAAAAACGTAATAGCATAAATGGAAATTCGATATCTTAAATTGAACAATAACAAAACCTTACAAAATATGAAACAATAATAATCCAATTACTTAAATTCACAAATATATAAAAAAAATCATTTAAACATATTAAAAAACCATAAAACAAATTCACTATCCAACCCTCACAAAGAAATCGCAACTCCGAATTCAACCCTCGCGTGTCTAGCCACTCAGCGATTAACGCTCGCTCGATCCAGCGCCCCATTTGACCTAGAAACTCGCGCTGAAAAATCGTTAGATCCCCACGCGCTTAATTGGCGGGAACAACGCGCGCGCTCAATTCTACATGTACATACACACAGAGCGCTCTGGAAGAGATACATAGGCGAGAGAAAGAGAGCCGCTGAGCAGGAGATAGGGCGTAGGAGAAAGATAGAAAGAGAGAGAGCGAGAGAGAGAAAACGAGCTGGCGAGAGACGCAACAGGTCCCACTTAATTATTGAACAGAGGAGAAGAACCCATTCCATTCTGCGCGCTCGCTAGCGCAGCTGTTTGCTCCGACAGCGCGCGGCACGCTCCGTCGTAATCAACCACCTGCGCGCCGCGCGATAAAAGATAAAAGTAGTCGAGACTGAGATAGAGAGAGTGAGAAAAAAGCAAGCTCGAAGGCTTGGATTATCGCGCGATGCGAAAACGCTCTCACTTTTTTCTCTCATCGTATCATCGTATTATCTCTGACGATTCATCGTGGTTGAATTAGCAAATCACTCTAGAAGCTTTTTATACCGAGATCGCGGCAAAAGCTTGCGTACGAAGCAGCTCTTTTGCGAAAAAGCTCGACGCGGCTTATTGATTTTCTATCCCACGACGGGTGCGATGAGAAATGCCTGTTTTAAGTTCGAGCGAGCTGCCGGCGTCGGAGTCGTAAATAATCGGCGTTCGCGCGCGCGCGAGGAAAGGAGCAAATCTCTACGCGTGTACACAGCGAGAGTGGGGCTCTGAGAAAGCATAATCGCCGCTCGGCAGTGACGTTCAATATCGGCAAATATCAGTCGGCAGGGAAAGAAGTCGCGCATATACATATATATACGTAAAGTCGTGAAATTAGCGAGATTTACACGCGACATAAACGCGAAAGTGTCTCGTAAAAGTTCCGGATGCGCGCGCGCGCGCGGCTCTATCCTTTTTCTCCGGCCGATCTGCCCCCTTAAGATGCATGCGTATGGCTTTCCCGAGAATGCAGAGGGGATGGCCCTACACTAACGCGCCTTCGATGGCGCGTATGTCCCGGGGAGCGCGCGCGTATCACCAGCCGGCGGGGGCGGCGGAAGTAACGGCCCTATAAAAACGGCTGCCGAATATCTTGGAGGCGCAATGGCCAAACTTTCGATATCCTCGCAAACAAGATTACGTAAAATCGAGTCCTCGCCGAAGGGAGATTGAAACACGCGCGAGTGGGAGGAGGATGGAGTAGGGACGATGATTCCGACTCGCTTCTGGATACGGTCGTTCGACTTTTTTGTTCTTAAATTGAACGCATTTCCAAATGCACGACGACTTCTTGGATATGGGAGCGTAGGTTTTTTTATTCTTATCTTTGCTGGTCTCAATATGTCGTACGTGCGATCGTCTATTACTTTACTTCTCAGGTTTATGGCGCGGAATTTTCGAACTATTTGGAAGTTTTGGTTTCATCAGAAACCAATGAGTCTAATAATGCTGAATATAGATTTTTTATTCGTCATATTTTTAAATCTTACGCTTGCAGACGTTTACTGTTCAATAAGGCATCAAACTACTATTAACAACTTTAGTTAGTAAATCAATATCAAATTATTTACAGTCTTTAGTATAATATTTACTTATTTCCAAAAATATTCATCTACACACTTTACATTTTTTCCGAATTTTCAGTAAGCCATAACAAGACCATAATTCATACTGTCGCTCTCGCGTGCACTCGACGATACAGCCTTATCGCTGATGGATGGCAAAGAAGCCGTGTCCCCGGCACACGAAGCAAGATCAATCCGACTTTGTCGAAATACCCCCTGAAGTATGCGAGGGACGCGTGTGTCTATATCCTTAAAAATGAGAGCCAACTTTCGACGACATATTGCTCAAACTTCCCGGGCCGCTCTCGTCTCTCAGTCTCTCTACGACTTCGCGCTGTTCACTTCATCCACGTCAGTTTCGCCTGCGGATCTCGCCAGCCTTGAAAAATAATGCTTCACTGTTCGCTACGTTTCTCATTCTATCATCCACTGTCGCTGGGAGAAACGAATGAGATAAACTCGCTGAAATCCCTCTGTCTTACACGCGCACAACATATCCGCATCTATACGCGTATCCAGCTTGAATAAGCGCCAATACAGTTACGCGCTTCGAGCTTTCATTTACCCGTGTGCTATAGCTGAATTGCAAAGGTGGCCGTGCTCCGACCTCTTAGATTTCCCAACGCCACGATGCGAATCGCGCACGCAGTTCTGAAGGCGGCTAGTGGAGCAAAAGGCGCAGAGGAAGACAGCGCGTATAAGAGAGCAGCCGAGTGATAGATTGCCTTCCAACGAGGTATATGCCTTCGGCCTCTCTCTTGCGGTTCCCGTGGCGTAGTCATCAGCGATCTCGTCGCCCTTTTTCCTCTCCTTTCATACACACCTTTCGCCCCCGAAAGCCCCACGAGGATGCAGGTTTCTCTCTCTCTCTCGCTCTAGCCGTCGGATTTACCTATCTCTCTGTGCGGCTGTGCGAAGAAAAGGGGCTTCGCCGAGCAGCGATAGAATGTATCATCGTATGATTTATTATCGGCGGCTCCCCGCACTGAACCGTTTCGCGCATCCGGCCCCACCCAGAGCGCTCGCGCTTCTATCTCGCCGACGAGAGCAGCTCTTTCACCCTCTCTCTTTCTCTCTCTCTCTCTCTCTCTCTCTCTCTCTCTCTCTCTCTCTCTCTCTCTCTGAGCGCGCGCGCTCGAGAGCTTATCTTTGAGATGCAAAGAGGAAGAAAGAGAAGAAGAGAGAGAAAGAGAGAGAAGTACGAGATATCATGCGCCACCGGAATTACGGGACTTTGAACTTTTTGAAAAATACGATGGCGGTTTGCGGGGGTTATCAAAAGTATTGGAATGTTTCGGAAATATTGTGGTTTTCGATAATGTCATATACTTCTGCTTTTCGGAATGGATTAATTGAAATTTACATTGTTAAATGTTTTCTTTTGAGGTGTAATCTTTTTAAACTGAAGCAAATTTTTTGATGCATAAATTAAATTATTCATATTATTTTGTATTGAATGTAAATATTAACAATTTCACATAAATTTTTAAAATTAATGTAATATGTATCAAAAATTATATGGTAGGGGTTAAAGTATTTTTTCAAAATATATCTTTTGAAGGTATTTCATGCAGCATTAAGAACCTTGAATTAAAATTATTGAGTTTTGAAGGATAATTTGGTTTCATAAAAATTAAATTATGAATACAGAAATACAAGATTGAAAAAGTATGAACCAAAATGGTAAACAAATTTACAATTTAAAAAATAAAAAATTATACATTCGAAACAATACATGAAACAATGAAATAGATTAATAAATTTTTTAACTAAAATTTAGCAATTTATAAATTTGTTTTACTGGTGTTCTTTTTTCATTAAATTATTATTTCTGACATAACAGTGCAGCAAATATCTAATTAAGTTTTACTTTTGCCTTTTTATTATCATTATATTTTTGTTCATATGCAGAAAAATCTATATTGTTATAGAAAGTACTGTTAGATTTGTCGAATATTTCCTTTTCCTATTTTTAATATAAAGCAATGTTTATATTTTTCTTCTCAAAATTCCATACAATGTTTTATAATTTTGACGAGATAGTTTTGACAGACAGAAGTAGTCTAATTATCTACTAAATTAAAATTTCTTACAATTATTTTCGTATTTTAACGTTTATGTTATACCTCCCTCCTATTTACTACTGCTTCTAAAAAATTCACATCATCCACCATGCACCCTTCATACCTTGTAAAACCCATCTTATAACCAGCGTTATCAATTACTTTATCACAACGTAAGATTTTCGAATCATCTCTACAAAGTCCCGCAACTATCCTTCCCCGAAGTGTGTTTATAAGACCTCGCGCACGAAAAGAGCCGGAGAATGAGATAGGTGGGTGTTTATGTGTCGTCGAACAGCGTTTATGCTCTCGATGAAACTTCCTTCTTTTGCGGACGGGGGTGGGCATAACCGATACGCGAAAAAGCCGTGCTGCGCGCGCGGCTCCGAAGATAGGCGGCTGAATATTGATAATCCTGGCGAGGCGCGCGTGTATATAGGCTGCGGAGGTAGAGGCGAAGTATAACGCGGCCGCTGCGCCGCCCGGTACATGCAATGTTCTGATAGCGCTTTTCCTCGGCATAAATAAACGCCGTAAAGGCATTTTCCATTTTCTTCTAACCGCACTAGCGCGGCAGTTATAAAATGTAATATCAACGTCAACAGTCCTCCTCTCTCTCTCTCTCTCTCTCTCTCTGTTCGGGGGGGAGAAAAAAATGTTGAAAATATATTTTACCTTTTTATGATGGCGTGCGAGATATTGAGGAGCGAGCTCGTAACAACTTTGGTTAGCGCCCAAGTGTTGCATAAAGTCGGCCGTAATGTTTGAATCCCCTTTTTACGTAATGGTCATAAACATTTAAATGAAAAGCACGAGAGTTGAGTTCAAATCAATTTCAATTTCAATTACTGAAAGATATTGAATGCAAGCTAGTTTATTTTATATCGGTCGCACACAGAAAGATTAGTTCGAACTCTCGTCTGGCGTTCTTCAGCTAATCGGCAAACGCAAAGGGCAAATTGAGCATGTGCCGAGTAACCGAGTTTTTTTCAAAGTGCTCTCAAATGGTTTCTGCAAATATCGGCGTGTAGCCGAGAAGCGAAGGAAATCTGAGAGGAAATCCTCTGGTTAAATAAGAAGCAGCGGCACCTGCTATGCTAAGGAAGGGGGGTTAAAAGGGGTGTCTCTGATTGAGCCTCGTAGCGGAAGGAGGGCAAGAGAGAGAGAAAAGATAGAGACCCCATTACGTATCAGTTTACTCGGCGAATCAATTTCAGCCGCTAAAAGCCGACCATAAATTTCAGCTGTAGCTAGTTGAACCCACTCTTTGCCGCTGCCACCCTTCTTCCTCTGCTCGGCTGATTCGGCGTTTCTTGACGTTTTTCATTTTTCCCTCTCTCGAGCAAGAGCCGAGCGCACCGCCCCGAGATCCTGCGAGAAGCCCCGCGCGAGCTCACATTAGTTTTCGGCGACGTGAGATATGCCACAAATCTTCCATCTTTAGCCCAGGCTAGCTCTTTTTTTATTTTCGCTCCGCGAAAACTATTACGGTTCAGAGTGGTATTTTTGAAATGTGTGAAATTTCGGATGAAGTGATTGCTATTTTGATGAGTAAATTAATGAAACATTTCTTAATAATTTTTTAATTTGTATATAAAATGGTAGTGTGCTCATTATTTTGTATTGTAGAGATTACTGTTCTGGTATAAATGATTCTATTAAATAGCCATGGCTAGTTTGTGGCATTCTAATTATCTCAAATTTTATTAAAATAAATACAAAATACAATACAAAATTTAAAAAATAATTTCACTTATACATGTATACAATCTACACCCTTCATCAAGCTACACATAAAAACACCCAAACTATTACCTCCTTCATCTAAAAACGATAACATCACCATCAAATTTTTATTTAAATAAAAAAAATTACTCTGCTTACAGATGATCGTTTTCAAACGAAAGCAGAAGGGGAAAAGTCGAAGGACGCGCGCAACCAACGTGGGCGCTTTCAGATCTTCCAGAAGGGTGAGTTCAATACTTCCTTGCTGGCGCGTCTTGACGAGACAGGAGAAAACGCGAGCCAAAGTTTAAAGGAATGACGTTCGCTCAGCGTTGTACTGCGCGCCACCCCACCCTCGCCAGCCCTCGTCGCATTTGTTTTTGTTCCCTTTGTGCGTCCGCCGACTGGCCTCTTTTATTTCATCCTCCACTTTTCTTCTCAACGTGAAAAAAAAAGGAAAAACACGCGCAGCCAGTGTTTCATATCGCCGATTTTCCAAGAGACTGCCTACAACCAAACGCGCGTCAGAACTTTGCCGTTTTCATGGTAATTTCATAAGGAGCCTTGTGCACAGGAATCCGTCTCTCGCACCCAGCTTTTTCTCCTCTGTATATGCGACGACCTCTTGAGGAGGGCTGAATCACCATGCGACGACCTCTTGAGGAGGGCTGAATCACCAAGTATTGGCATTCCTTGGTAATGTTAGGCAGCTTTGCTAGAGAAAGACACGATGTGCGTCACTTTTGCTATTTATACGCAGGTTTATGTACCTCAGAATTTTCTACGCTGTTCTCATAAGGAGTGATCTTTAACGCGAGTAAGCTCAGTTGCACGCGTATACGACGGCTGTCTCGTCGGACCGTGCGTCGGGCATGAGGAAACAGGGGCCAACTACGTTATTTTACCTATGAAATTTTTTATATTAAATTCCGAAAAGGTAATTTGATTTTTTTTTTGGTTTTCGTATTCTGCGCGCGTGCAGTAGTGCGCGGGTGTGTGAAGATTTTTAGAATATTATAGAAATAAGAATAATTTTGTGGAAGGGTTTCTTTCTATATTTATTTATGCTACAATAAGCTAGTTTAAAGAAACTTTATTATCTTTATTTAATATACAGATACTCGTCTATTTTAAATATCTCAAAAATTTTCTTTCCATCATAAATCTTATTCTCTTTTCAAAATCTAAGCACAAATATTCCAATCATTTTATCATAACAGTCCACTATAGCAACCCACAAAAAAAAAGAAAATTTCGCGGAATACCGGAATCGAAGAAACGATATTTTGCCAGTCTAGACAATGACGCCTAATAATCGTACCCCCAACCCCCGCGACAGTTTATGCGTTCAATTCCATTCAATTACGCGCGAGCGTTTTATGAATTTGGAAGAAAGCCACGCGCGGAAAAGCGTTTGCCTCTATACTCATGCAGCATTGCCAAGCAGAAAAGAAAAGGAAGAGGAGACGCGGGCCTCGTCGTGCAAATAGCGCGAGCGAAGTAGGGTGGGCGCACGCGCGCACAATCAATAAAAAGTACCGAGTTTAGCATGACAATCAACAATCACATAAGAGAACGGCATTCAAAGAATACCAGGGATGCGTCTTTTGTACAACTTTTTTTCGTGTATGTGTTCGCATAAAAATTGGAGGATCCGATATTTCAATGGTACAATGCAATGAAAATGAACGGATTTGTAAAGTTTGGGAATAACGAGAATTCAATTGGTGAAGTTTTTATTATAAATGTGTATTTATGTGAGGTTTTTGGTTTGAATTGAAATATGAAAAGATATTTTTTGCTTCGAACTTTTTATGAGAATGAAATAGTCACTTTTTCGAAGAAATAAAATATTTCGTATTGAAAATTCTTTCAAAAAACTGTTTCCACATTATACGTTACTACAGCATTTTACTTTTCTTTAATATTACACACATATTTTTGAATTCTACGAGATATAGTAAAAAGCAGATACATTTTCTATCAGAATTTACAAAGTCTGTAAAGAAAGCAAGCTTTCAGTATATTTTTCGAAAAAATTTAAAACTACAAAAGTTGCATACACACCCACCCAAAGTTCCTTTGTGACATTACCCTCCGTTGTGCTTCAAAGCGCGCGCTGCCTCGGCAAAGTCACAAAAAAGTTCAAAGTCTCGTCGCATATTCGCCGACGTCTTGAAAATTCTCCAAGTTTCGTCAACTCTAAAAACTAGTACGCCAAACAAAATTCCATCCTCTCCGTTACCCGCTCAACATCATCCCTCCTTCTTGAAATTTCAAAAATTCAACCTCGAGCAAGCCAATCCCGCGCTGTTCGAATTATTCCCGCAGTGACTTATACATACACAGCCATGCTCGTAGACGTAAAGCCCTTAGCCTCGCTGATACGTAGAATTCGAGGTAGAGACGGTGCAGCGCCGACTCGGGGATTTCGCCTCTTCGTCTTTTCCTCGGCGCAGAGAATTCGCCTGAAAATCGCGGAGAGCGAGTCCCGACAGCGCCTCGTCTTCTGCCAATGACGTTGCCGCTCGAGCCTCTTCTATTAGGTTACCTGCTCTATCCGACTCCTTCCCTCTCTCTCCCTCTCTCCTCTATTCCACATCCATTCCATTCTGCACACACGCGCAGAGCGAGAGCAGCCACCTACGCGTCTCTTCCTTTTCGTCTTCTTCGCTCTCGAGCGGAGATGTATCCCGGGCCGCGCGCCATCCTCTCTTTTCCCTCTTCCCTGGAGCTGGGGTAGGCGGCTGCTGATGTGCTCCCCGGTACGAGGAGGACAGCCGCGCGCAGAGTACGTATACACGCGAATATATATCCGAAACGCGCGCCACTCTTCTTTTCTTGGCTCGGCTGTCTCTCTTTCTGCGACGAGCTGCTGCACGACTTGTATACGTATATATATCGTCCAGGAAGACGTCGACTCAGCCGCTTCCCTCTCTCGTCTTACACTTGCTCGTGTATATACGTATAGCTACCTATATCCTAAATCCCAAACAACCCCCTTTTCTGACAATTTTTATTCCTACGATCCGCGAGCGAGGCTGGAAAGAAGGAGGAGGACGTCTCGCGTTCCACGGAGGAGCGACTTCACTTTTGCAATTCTGACACTTTTCTCCTCGCTGGAAGCTAGAGCTCGGGAGCGCGTGTCGCGTATATTTGGAAATTCGATATTTCGCGATATTAAATTTTTAAATCTTCTTATGACGTTTTTCAGCGTGCGAGCATATTTTTCAATATTCACGCGGCGGCGCGAGCTGTGGCACTGCGCCGCCTGAATTAAGTAAAGCGCATTGTTGAAAAGTTCTGCAGCGAACGGACGAGAGCTGCACGCGTAGTTCTGGAAATGCGGGGGTGGAATTCCGCAAGAGCCGGATGTATCTTGGATTTTAAATCATGTAGAGTAGGCTGATGGTGCTTTTTTAGTGACACTGTTATAACGCGATGCTTTTTTCAGATTATTGTTGAGAATTTCTTGAACAGGTTTGATTATGACTGGGGATTTATGGTTGATGATAATAGAGAATAGAAAAGCATTATCTGACTATTCAGATTTAATTTTTATTTAGTAACATGAAAAATTATTGACACCTAGTGGCAGATTATCTTTAGTGCATACCCACAAAATACGCATAAAATAAATATTTTAAAAAATTATCAATTCAATACTTAATGTTAATAAACTTAAATAAACTATAACTTATACATATAATACTTAATAAACTATTTCATTACATTCGATTACCAAAACTTCAAAATTCTTATAAAAATAAATATATTCAACTGCAAAAGCAATAAAACAAAGGAACTCTAGAATGCGAGCAAGCGGGCATCAGGATTTGGCATGAATTTTAATAGTCATAAAAGCGCTTGTTTGACGCTTAACGAAGCGCGATAAAGCTGGGCAAGATATAGCTTGATACGCCATTGTGCGGAGCATCCTCGGCTCTCGGGGACTTGGTAAGCGTCGCGAATCGAGTGCGAAAACTTTCCTCGGAGATTCTTGGCGAGAGTAGACGTTAAATGGCAGAGCAAACGTTCTAACTAACTCTGAAGTACTGGTGCGCGCGTGCTGGAGGTACTCTCGTGAAGCTGGAAAGGAGAGCGAGGCAAGGAGGATGAGGAATAGAAAAAAGAAAAGGAAAGAGAAAAGAGATAGAGAGAGTATGTGTGTGTGGGGGTGTGTCTACGTGTCTCGCGAATCTTGGATGGTAACTGAATTTTCCTCGTAAAATATTCACCCTGCATACCTACGCTCGCTCGCTCTTACGTACGTACATATCACTCGCTTTTCTTTGTGACTGGCGTTTCACCCTCCTCGTATGCTCACGCGCTCGGGGCCGCTTCCTTTTTCGTATTTTCTTTTTTACTATTTATTCGTATTTGCTTTCTCGTTACATGCCGCGTTTTTGTTTATACAATTCGCGTCGTAAATCCTAAAAACTCGGGTTCTGATTGTTCTGTGTTATTCCGCTCGATATTCGTCTGATGTCTTCTGTTGTTGAGCCAGGTTTTTGTGTAATTTTTAAAATAACCGGCATTTCTGATGAAAAATAATGGAAATTCGGGTTGAATTAAATTTTGAACAATATGGAAAATGTATTGTAACTGTACTCTACCACTGACCAAATACTTTATACATAAAATACAATACTGTACCTCTCAAATAATAGCAACATTAACATCACAACCTATCCGTAAAAAATATAACAATCCCGAATAACATACACACCATTCTTATAATTTAAAAAATCCCATTCAGACCGCTCCACATAAACAAACAGCAAAAACTTCCAAATAACAGAAGCGGCAAATAGTCAAGCAACTGAGTATACATATTCCGAAAATCTATTGCTCGCGACAACAAAGACGTAGGCGGACGGGGGAGTTAGGAGGAGCGTAAGAAGGCAGCGCAGAGGCTGCTATATACATATTTTCGATCCATCCTGGCGGCAGCCTCTCGCGACGCTACCTTTTATTTCGCGAAAGAGGATACGCACCCTTTTTCCTTTCTCTCTCTCCCAGCCACCCACACAGCCTTACGTATCAGTGCGCACATACCCCACACACGAGGGGGGTGGGAGGCGTCTCTACCTGCGGCGTCGGAGAGACGAGTTCGGTACGTATCTACATTATTGAATGTACGAACGAGCGGCGTATAGCGCAGGAAAAAGGATGAGAGACAGATAGATAGAAGAGCGAGAGCTGGAAGGCTGTAGGGGTGGGATTGCTCTCT
>JAPYZB010008621.1:0-10508 GCA_030522745.1 Eupelmus kiefferi | reverse complement strand
AATTAAGTTAGTCTAGATTGAAAAGGTGCGCCTCACTGCTCGCTTAAGTAAAACTGGCTAATGATGAAGGTTTCTTATGGGCATATATAAACCATTTATGAACTGTATATATCATAATAATTTAGATATAGATTGTATATAAACTATTATTTTTATTATAAGATTTATAATTTCTTTTCGTACATATTCGGTATCTTACATTTATGATTATTAAGAAATAATAATTTTCCATCAATATGATTTAATGGTAGCAATGAAAAATAATACGTGGATCGCACAGGGGTTATTACGCAGCATAAACCCAATCTTACTTGAGAGTGAATTTTATATAAATTTCATTGTTATATAAATTTCATTGTTTATTAATATAAAAAACCGAATAATTCCAAAATTGCTGAAATTATTCCAAGAAATAACCGAATTACTTCTTTTCTGTTGTCATGTATACAATTCTGAAGTATATATGTCATCATTCAGACGTTCTCTGAAGTATTCAAAAATTTTTCCGTTTTGTATAATCATTTCATGACTAATGATCGCATTATTCAACGCCTCAATTTAGTTAGAATTCAGTGAAACTTGTTGAAGGGCTCCAATTACTAATTCACCCGTGCGTTCTCCATGGAAATTAGAATTGATTTTTTCTCTTAAAACGTAATAAGCATTTAACATTTTAAATGTATTCATTATCTCCGCAACCACCCATTAGATCCATGATTAATTTTTTAAAAATATCCATTGGCGTTGTAACGGACAGGTCTCCTCTTAAAAATAGTACAAATGCTGAATTCTCTGAATTTAAATTATTTCCCAATGCATGTAGAATCGACTATATTCATGTAGAATGTGAGTCTATTGTATAAAAGACAGTCGAAAGTGGTTGCGAGGCGCAACCAGTTAGTTATTGATGAGGTTTCGAAGGGACAACTTCGATTTAACCTGACTGTTAATGTACGGATTAATCGTCGTTATTAAGTGTGTTAAAATAAATATAAAGAAGAATAAAATTGTTTAGTTGTTTTTATTAAAAATTTCTACTCGCGTAAAATATTGTTCCGTCGCGAACAGGCGTCTTCGAAAGGAAATGTTGACCAGCACTATAGAGGGCCCCATTTTCGTATAGCATCAGCCATATGCGTAAGTTGATGAATAATAAAGGAACATTTATTTAAGTCATAAAGTTTTTCTATTTAATTGATCGGAGCATAAACGTAAAAGAGACTCTGTTAAGTTGATATCATTAATATGAATTTTAGATTGTAATAGAATTCTAATGCCATAAAACAGAAGTAAAAAATGTTCATAGTATCTTTTTGCTAAAATGTTCTTCAAAATAATTGGAAAATAATAAAGAAGAAAATCTCTCTTTTCAGAGGCTTTAAAACGATTTCTATATTTTAAGAGCCTAGGAATCCTTGGAATGAAATCTGTTGGTAAAATAGTACTTATAAATGTGTCGATTAATTCTCTGGATGGTTTGGTTATATATAAAACGGTTTGTTTTTATTTTTAGAGTCAAACCAAAGACTCATCAGTATCGTCAAAACTCCGGCCAAAACAGCATGCATGTAGTCGGGAACAAAAGACGAAGCTATATCAAAGTACGATATTGTAGAAGTAATTGATGGACCTTTAACTCCTTTTACATGCTCCATATTATTAGTTATTGCCAAATGTGCTTGATGCATCATTCTTTCCGATTTACGTAAGAGTGGAACGCGATTTAAAGGTGGATAAATACGATTATGATCCAAACCCGTTGCGCACGTGAAACCTGGATGCTCGCAAAAGGTGCAACTAAACTCACCGTTAAAAAGCATCAAATTTTGCGCTGCAGCTCTTGCAGGGCAATCCAAACTTGCCACACGTACTATAATCTTAAAATGTTTTAAAGAATTTGTTGATATATCTACTCAATCAATTCCATTTCTTAATAAATCATTCATTAAGTATAACTGAAAACGGTTTTAATAAATTATTAATATTTGGTTTCTTTTTGTTTACTATAATAAATTCTGGTTAGAAATTGAAAATTTCTTCTATTTCTTGGTGGAACATTTAAAATTTGAATTTGAACAGGCCATATTTCACCTTTCGAGCTTTTTGAAACAGGAGCGCCATCGGTGTTCCACATCAGCAAACAAATATCATGATCCTCTTTAAAATTGTGGAACGTTCCACAATTTCGCACCGTCAACTCTGAAGGTCTTGGAGCCAGAATTCGTTGACTCATGCGGAACTATGAGCTCTTTAACATCACCCCTCACAGGTCTTACAGATACATGGTCTAACAAAAAGAGATTCTAAATAACTGGTTTGACCTATTCTAAGGATTTTGTACATAATATGTAGAAGGATAAAATAATCTCTTCTAATATTTGATTTAAGCCAACTCAATTTCCTCCTGTACGGAGTGATGCGATCATCCCTCCTAGCACTGTTAAGGGGGCCAGCCTGAGTTGAAATCACTGAAAAGAAATAAATTATTTATTACTATATAAAATCGTAGATCATAACTTTTAATAAGATAAATTTTTTGTACTTACTATATACATATTACAAATCATTTTTGCACATGATTTATATTGTCCTCTAAGATTTTAATACCGCTCACCGTTATGAATCTTCAATTTTTATTGTTGTACTCACTTACCACGGGTTTTTGAGTCAACCAGTTCATCAATTTTTACCAGGTTGAGCTTAAAATACTCCTTTAGAGTAGCATCACAGAATCAATCAATTACTTTTTTGAAAAATCGTAACACATAATTATTAGAGACTCTCATGTGCAATATTTTAGTAATAATTTATTTAAAAGTGTAAAATAATGTATTTAAAAATATACTATTCTTATACTTCTATTGAAATAAAACTATAAATTACTAGATTACGATACATGTCACTTAGAGGCTTAATATATTCTACTACGCGAAGTTAACACACGAGCGTAGCAATACAAAAAGTATTGTTTATACATACAAAGAAACTTTTTCTGATAATTAATTGTTATCAATTTTGAATTCGTGGCTTACGTAAATTTTCTTTAATATAGTGCAACAACGGACCATGTGTAAGTCACGTAAAAGCGTACGGTAGGTACTTACGTATTTAAATCACGCGATGCTATAAAAATATACAGTTTACTTGTATAAAATTTTTAAGTTTTACTTTTAAAGTTTTAATCCATGCATTGATTTTGTTTATTTTAAAACAATTTTATACTTATTATTTTATGAATTGGGCCACGAATTATTAGCAAGCCAATAAAATTATGTGACTTATTATAAAACGAATAATTTTAAGAATAAAACATATAATAATCTTAAGATTTATTGATTTGACTTCTTGATTAACATATACAAAAACAGACCTAGCGATCTGTCACAACAATGAACTCAGTAGGTACGCAAGTAGAATAGAATCTCATACGCGAAGTTCATCATTCAGGTACTATAATTACCCCTAGACCCACATATTATTTTTGTCCTTTGCTTTTTTAGAAAAAAACAAGGTAATCGTCATCTGTGCACTCTGTGCACTGCATAACCACAGGATGTATATACACGATCAGACGGCAACAGTCTACATCAGCTGCAATGCATGCAGGATACAGAAATGAACTCGCACTTAGGAATCGCATAATCTGCTTTATTCCCTCGGTGCATAATACGTACTATATTTCCTCAAAAAAGTAAATTTGTGGGAAAAAAAGATTATATGAAAAACATAAATTTTGTCCCACTTTTTGAGTCAGTAAAATGGCCTTCACAGGTGAGTCGGAAATAAAATGACATTAAAAGCAAGAATTCCATAATAAAAATGAAATTAATGACTTGTACAATCGAACTCGTGTCCACTTCCGGTAAGTGATTATAGTTGAATTTCTCGCAAACTACTAGAAACAAATAGTTTAACAACTGGCAGCGATAACTTAAAAAACTATCATAAAACAAGTAGTTGATTTACTGAAGAATTACTGACTATGATACTCAAATGTGGTGCAGTAGTTCTCCAGTAGTCGCAAAAATACTACTGGAAACCTGAAAACCAATAGTTTTGCCAGTAGTTGTTCAGTAGTTCGTAAGTAGTTCACTAACAATTTGGCAGTAATATAATCAGTAGTAATCTAATAGTTAATACTAATAGTTATTCAGTAATTCAGTAGTTTTTTTATTTAAGTTAAATACATTTTAGTAGAAGATTATATCGAAACAGGATACATCATAGACTATGATAACTTCATGGCTTTCACCAAAACCAACGCACACTTTCGAAGTGAAGAAAATAATGAAAAGAAATAGAAATATTAAAATATCAAAACATCAATTAAGACTCTTCATCTATTAATTATGATATTAACCAATGTCTATAAATATAGTTGCAATAGAGACTAAACCATCAGATTCAGTTTCGTCCTGATAAAAAGGACTGTAATGTAACCCTGGTAAAAATTTCGCCATTTTTTAGGTTTTAAACCAATAACTGCCTATTAAATAGCTATTTAATAGAATGATTTCTACCAGCGAACATCGATATCTTAAATTACAATTTTAATGACTTTAATATTATCATTCTGTTTCCTGAAGAAAAGCAAATTTTGTTATTTAATTATCTGAATAACCTAAATCAAACCATCTATATTGAAACAAAATTGTAAATATCGTTATTAGTTATTGATATTGTACAAGTGGATTCAATTTTATTGTATTACTTACAAATTTCTCTACTTAAAGAACTTTAATATTGATATAGATAAGCTCAAACGGCGAAATAATAAAAAAAACCCGATAAGAGAAACTCACAAAGAATAAAAAAGTTTTATTGTCGCATATTTGACTGGTATATACATCTCTGGATTACCTTAAGCAAATGCAAAGTGTTGTATACGAGGCTTTTACTGAAACTATTTAGATACAAGGACCATAAACTTAAAATTAAAAAATATACGCTTTGAGTAAAATCATGTATTGTCACGCCAACGAGTGCTGGATAGCAACGGTATTGTCTCGGCAAATGAAATAAAGTTTCGTTCTAAGTTTAAAAGAGAGAAAGAGGAAGAGAGAGAGAGTGGAGAATAGCGAGCCTGGGTCAAAGTCAAAGGACGAAGCCAGTTAAATTTAACAAATAAAACCATTAAAAAGAGCGTAAAATACGTGTATTTATTAAAGGGCCATTGCCCGTTTAATAATTTAAATAAATAAATAAATTCATATATCTCTATATTACTAAAAAATTTCGTCTCTGGCGTCGTTGCCGTACTCCTAAGAATCAAAACATGTTGTTTCTTAGTTTGGTTTTAGTCTTGTTTATACATGAATCAAGGTGAATTTTTATTTATTCTTTCTTATATCAAATCTTTACAAACGTAGAAAATATTATTTTTAATATTTTAAAATTTTTTATAGAGGCGAAAAATTTATTATAAATACTGATGCCGGAGGTGATGACGCAACAGCCATACTCATGTTACTTAGATATGAAGCTTGGAAATCAAAAATGTCTGGAAATCAAACATTTGAAATCATTGGAGTCACTTGCTCATATGGAAATACAGAAGAAGAACATGTAGAAACTAATGTATTAAGAATCTTATCTTTAGCTGGTCGTAACGATGTAAGTAAATACCATTATATTATACTTATTTGATTTATATGAGAACTTTACTATTCAAGTAAATATAGAATTGAATCCCAAAAGTATAACGTTGCAACCGATGTCACACGTAACGTCAATTTTATAGATTAACTAACTGCGTGCACGTGCTAGGACTTTAAATATATACGCAAGAAATAAGAATGATAAGTTTTTTTTTGAAAAAGAAAAAATATATGTTCAATGACTATAGTCTTTAGACTATAGGGCTCCATATAATATCATCGTTGGAACTTGTGAATAATTAACATATTTGTATAAGTTTCGACTATTAAATCTATTCAAGTTTTTCTAAATTAAAAATACAATTTTTTTATTTTTTTAGTAACAAAAAGTAATTTTTTCATATAAGAAAATTTTCAAAAAAAAAATGATAATAAATAATTAGCCGTGTATCAATAAGATTTTGACAATACTTTAGATCTACAAAAAGTTGCTTTAATTTATATTGATCAAGTATACCAACATTTTGCTTATATTTTTTTAAAGCATACAGTATATATAGAGGTAATAATTTAAAATTGCTTTGAACTGAGGTGCCAATTTTTCACGGACTATTAAAAAATTTGTTAAAATTAAACGGAATCGACTTTAACATTATACTAATATCTTGCCCGATAGGAAAGCAAAGGAAATTATTTTAAGTAGTTTTTTTTAATTTTGGCTATATTTTTTTTTATATAAATATATTTAAAAATAAAAAATATTTCATGTATAGTTAGTATTAAATCTGTATCAGTATACTTGTATCTTTTTATGTTTAAAATTTTTTCAGATACCAGTTTTTGGTGGTGCAACAAAAGCATTAATCGAGCGACAATCGGATTTATATTTTTATGGACGCGATGGTTTTGGAGATGTAGATTTCGATAACAAAATCACTGCTACAGTAAATAAATCCAAGCATTCTGCGATAGCTCTTATTGATATGGTAAAACAAAACTCAGGTAGTAAATCTTCGAATTTTTTAATTGTTTTTGCTATTTAACTAAAGCAAAAGTTAAATCAGTTGTACAAAAATTTTAATAAGATATAAGAAAACAAATGATTTAATATAATATACTTTTATCCTAAATATAAATTCCGTGCTCTTTTATAGGCAATGTGAATATTATTTCATTAGGACCATCGACGAATTTAGCATTGGCAATAGCTTTAGATAACGATTTTACAAAACATGTAAAACATTTCTACGTTATGGGCGGTAGCGTAGCTGGAATTGGAAATACAAAACCAAACGTCGAATTTAACTTTGAGGCTGATCCAGAAAGCAATTTTATACTATTCAAGGCAGCTAAAAAAGCGCAGATTATTTTACTTCCTTGGGAAACTGCATTAGCATTAAAAATATCAAAGGTACTCTGATAAATTATTTATGTAAAAAAAATATTTGAAGTGTTCAAATTCATCGAAAAAAAGAGCATAGGCGGAACAGGAGCCTAGGGCGTTGAAGGCTAGAAAAATTAAATTTTCCTCCCTAGCTACACAATATATAATTGAAGGTCTGGAAACTAAAAGGGCACATAGCTAATGCTATTCAAATGAACTATATGCCCTTTTACTTTTCAGACCTTTAATTTTGATCATTTCTGCAATTTTTAACATTTTTTAACTGGATGTGTTTAATACCCTCAATAAAATCATTCAATTATGCACTCTTCACTATTCTGAAATAAAATTAAAAAAATAATAATATTATCATTTTTACAATTTGATAGAAATGGAGAGAAAATGTTCTCGGCCAATACGACTCGCCTTACATACGCTTCCTCAACAAAGCCGAGACTGTGGGCCTCGCAGAAGAGTCAATACCCACATGGGTCGGGGCAGATAGCGTAGCTGCTGCCTGCTTACTCGAACCCTCGCTGATAACTTCTTCGGTGGTGAGAAATGTAAATGCTGTAACGGACGGCCAGGTTAGAGGATCTGTTGTCGTTGATCACATGAACAATACCGGCAGATTAGAAAATACATCATTCAAAAAGTCAACGTCACTCTTTTCATGGAGATGCTTATTCGATACCTGACGTGCGATGAAATACCTTGTGATGAATTCCAGAACGAAGAATGAATCGACTATACTTTTTAAGGGAATTGTATTTTATTTAATAGTGTATATTTGTAACAATGTAAAATCTATTTTACAAAGTGAATTATTTAAGTTATAATCATTATTTCTGGCAAATATAGTTGTAAAAAATTTTTATTTTTTAATAAATTATTAAACTTTTAAAGTTATTTTAGGAAAATCACTTTTTTTGCTAGTCATTTTCGAAATATAAAATACTTATATTGTGATTTATTAAATTATGTCAATATTGAAAGTAATTTAAGTAAGATTGTAAAAACTGAATAAATCGATCGAACCGTCCTGCAGATGCAGTCAACTATCAGATATCGTCTCAAATACCTTATTCAACAGATCCTACTTCGGAGAAGTGTCTCAGTTGGAGTGCCAAAGACAGGTGGTATAGGGAAAATAGGCGTGGCTCTGTCTTGTCCATATAAATAAATGTCTAGCATATGTAGCCACGCCTGATAGCTTCCCTAAACGGCCTGAGTCTATTATCACAGTCCAAATATCTCACATTCGCTTCAGCCTTCTTTCATACAGCAGCACATTCATACCTCAAGTACAGTCATACCTGCTTAAAACTAAAAAATAAATTAGGACGCGGAAAAAAAAATAGAAAATAAATTATTAAATAATTAAATTACAGTTACTTAAGTTAGTCTGATTCAAAAAGGTGGCGCCTCAGTGCTTGCTTAAAACTTGCTAACGATGGAAGGTTTCTTAAGGAGGACGGAATCGAGTTCCACAATTTCGCACCGCGAACTCTGAAGGTCTTGGAGCCAAAATCATAATATCTAACACTAAAATGATAATAGAAAGTGTCTAGAGTATCAAGTATTCCTATAGGAATACTTCGGTTTTTATAAAAACCGAAAAGTTGGAAAACATTGTGCACATATGGAGGGCTGTTAGTTAGTTATAATGCTTGCAAGATACAGCAATGTACTCGCACACTAAAGGAAGTCCATAACTTACTTAATTCCCTTGCTATGCATAATATATACTATATTTCCTCATTTTACTCAAAAAAGTAAATTTGTGGGAAAAAAGATTATATGAAAAAACACAAGTTTTGACTCACTTTTCGAGTCAATAAAGTGGTCTTTACATGTGAGTCGGAAATAAAATGACATTAAAAGCAAGAATCCCATAATAAAAATGCAATTAATGACTTGTACAACCGAACTTGTGTCCACTTCCGGTAAGAGATTATAGTTGAATTTCTCGCAAACTATAAAAAACAAATAGTTCAACAACTGGAAGCGATAACTTAAAAAATTATCAGAAATAGTTGATCTATGATACTCAAATGTGGTGCAGTAGTTCTCCAGTAGTCGCAAAAATACTACTGGAAACTTGAAAACCAATAGTTATGTCAGTAGTTGTTTAGTAGTCTACTAACAGTTTTGGCAATAATATGATCAGTAGTTTAGCTAATAGTTATTCAGTAATTCAGTGTTCATTTCATAAGGCATCAAGAAACTCATTAACGAAGTTAACACTTCACACAATGCATTTTAGCAGAAGATTATATGGAAACAGGATACAGCATAGACTTTGATAATTTTACAGCTCTCATCAAAACCAACACACATTTTTGAATAAGAAAATAACGAAAACAATTAGAAATATTAAAATATCCAAACATCAGTTAATACTCATCATCTATTAATTATGATATTGACTGCTGTCTATAAATATAGTGACAATAGAGCCTGAACCATCAGATTCAGTCTCGTCCTGATAAAATGGGCTGTAACGTAACCCTAGTAGAAATTTCGCTACTTTAAATTAATAAATCACTATTTTCTAGCCATTTTTTTAGAATTTAAACCATTAACTGGCTATTAAATGGCTATTTAATGGAATGATTTCTACCAACGAACGTCGGTATCTGAAATTACAATTTTAATGACTTTAATGTTATAATTCTATTTCCTGAAGAAAGGAAATTTTTGTTAGTTTATTATCTGAAAAACCTAAATCAAACCATGTATATTGAAACAAAATTGTAAATATCGTTAAAAATTATTGATATTGTACGAGTGGATTCCTTATTTAAAGAACTTTAATTTTGATATAGATAAGATCAAACGACGAAATAATAAAAATAAAACTGATAAGAGCAACTCACAAAGAATAACAAAGCTTTATTGTCACATATGTGACTGGTATATACATCTCTGGATTATCTTAAGCAAAGTGTTGTATGTGGCTATACTGAAGCTATTTAGATACAAGGATCATAAACTTAAAATCAAAAAATATTCACTCTGAAATCATGTATTGTCGTAAACGAGTGCTGGATAGTAATAGTACCTATTGTCTTAGCAAATAAAATAAAGTTTCGTTCTAAGTTTAAAAGAGAGAAAGAGGAAGAGAGAGAGAGAGAGTGGAGATAGCAACCCTGGGTCAAAGTCAAAGGACGAAGCCAGTTAAATTTACCAAATAAAACCATTAAACAGAGTAAAATCTTAATACGTGTATGTATATTTAAAAAATACCTAAAATTGCGGATTCGTTTGCAGTGTTTGCGAATGCAATTAGAAAAACTGCGGAGGTTTTAGTTATCTTACCATAAAACAAAAAGTTTTTGCGCTGTGAAAAGTTGAAAGTACTAGTTTAATTCCTGTATGGACATTTTTGAGGATTGTTATCATTATACGTCGTTTGCAAATAAATTGCGGATTACGTAGGTAATTTCGTTTTTGCGTAATTCGTTGTAACTAATTAGCAATAAATTATTTATTTTTTCGTATCCATATCCTGACTTGTTTAGCGG
>JAPYZB010008614.1:0-16305 GCA_030522745.1 Eupelmus kiefferi | reverse complement strand
CTCTCTCTCTCTCTGGCTCCTGCTGCACTTGCCTCTACGTGATTGCCATGATTCTGCCTCGTATAAATGCCAAAAATCCAGGAATCTGTAACCCGCGCGTTATATCCGCTTTTCAAGGCTCGCGATTCATGACGATCGCAGCCTCGGGGCCCTTAAGCGCGCGCGTGTAGCCGTCGCGCACACAGACACACACATGCGCGCCGATGGGCCGAGCGCTTCAATTACGTAATCGGGCTGCACTCGACACCAGCCGCGACCGCGACATTGAGCATTTTCCGCGCTCTCTCTCTCTCTCTCTCTCCCTCTCTCTCTGGCGCGCAGTACGAGTCCGAGCGGATGCGCGACGGAAATCACTGTTTCACGAATTGCACAGACACAGGGACACAGCAGGGACACACGCAGAGCTGCATATATGTATACGCGGATAGGGCGCACTGTCACTGTCTCGGGCGTTTTCGCGCTCTACTGCTGCGCCGCGTGCGAGACGCTCATGTATCCCGACACGCGCCTCTATATATCTAAATTCACGCACTGTATAGATTCACTGCAAGCCTCCAACACTCTGTCTATCTCGTTCGCGTCCGGTTTAATCCCACAGAGCTCACTGCGTATTTATCTGCCTCGCTTTTTTTCTCTCCTGACTTATGGAAAGCTGCTCGCCTCGGAGGCGGCCTAGCGAGAGCCTGCTTGAACGGCGGCAGCGGCGGCGCTGGCACACGGCTGCATATCCTTCGCGGCGGCGGCGGCTTCGAGCGAGCGCGCGCGCGCATTACTCTTACTACGTCTACTAGCGGCGGATAGGCGGCAAGGCCGCGCGGGCGAGCGCAAGCGCAAGCGGCTCTCTCTGTGCCCCTGTCGGAGGGAGGGAGTAGCTCGAGGGCTGCCGCCGTCTCTTGTGTCTGTGCTCGACTTTCTCTGTGCGAGTCTATATCTGTGTGCTTGCGAGGGTGTAGGTATGTGTGTGAGAGATGGTGTATGGGCGCAGTGGGAGAGTGAGAGAGAGAAGGTGGGATGAAAGCAGAGGGAGGGGAAGAGTATGCTAAATGCCAGAGAGGTAGGAGCGAGTAGAAGAGGACGGATATGGACGGCGCGCGGCCGGGAGATGAAGAAAGCAGATGCGAGCAGGAGAGAGAGAGAAAGAGAGATAAAGGCGGACCGAAAGCTCCAAAGAGAGCGAGAGAGAGAGAGACGGGTTTATTGTGAGCAAGAAAATAGGAGAGACAGAGAGGCCAGATGAAGATAGAACGGGTTCCAAGAGAGAGAAAGAGAGGGAGGCCGGCGGATGTTTTTTCTTTTCCGCTCGGCTGTACCTCTCTCTGCGTACACGTACACGGCCTCTCACTCTCTCTCTCTCTCTCTCTCTCTCTCTCTTTGTCGAATTCTCTCCGCGCTGTCCTTTTCGCCTCCTCCCACCCCATTGCCGCGTGTTCTTTTCTCGCGGAGGACGCGCGCCGAAGCGAGGACCGCGCGATAAAGCCCAGGCTGGGGGTGGCTGATCGGACGAGCGAGAGCTAAGACGCGCCGGGAAGATGAATAGGGGAGAGAGAGAGAGGGAGGAAGAGAGTGGATATATGGGCGAAAAAAAAGTGAGGCCCCGGAGAGCTGCATGCACGGGGAGCTAGAGGTGTAAGATTAAGCGAGCTGCCACGCTCTAATGGAATAGGGCAGGACGAGCGGATACACAAGGCCGGCCGAATAATTGAAAGGGAAGCGATATAAGAAATAGTTACATCCCTGATACAAATGGTATATTCCTACGACTGTCCTTGCCTCCGTTCCAGCTACACGCGTACATTTCACCCCACAAACTCTCCTACGCACCTATAGTCGGAAAGCTCCGTATACACACGCTCCACCTTAAGCCCAAAATTTCAATCATACACCCATTTATACACCCACACCCCAGCTGCATATACACGCAGAAACGCCGGTATACAGGCACCTCTCCCTCGTCTACGTAAGCTCACAATCAGCCGTACGCAGATGCGCGCATCCCTTTGCACGCGCGCAAGCTTCCGTCCGTGCACACTCCGCACTTTTTCCCGAAGCGCTCGACTAGAGGGAGGAGGAGGGCAGCGCGCGCGCGAAATCCCGGTTTCGCGCGCGCGTTTCCCAACTGCGCACGCCCGGCATCATTGATTTAAAGCTCGCGCTCGACACGCGCGCTCACACATACACGCACAGGGAGAGAGAGTGCGGGGAGCCCGCCCGCAGCTTACGTAAAGGGGGGAGGTGTAGGTGTACTCCCCTGGTCCTAGCGCGTATCCTTCGCAGCGGCAGCTCGTTGAGGACGACGACGACGACGACGACAGGGTTTATGGCCGAGGAAGAGGGAGGGGGGAGGGGGGAGGCCGGACTAACCGGCAAAGATGGACGCGCCTGCAGCCCGAGAGTTATGTTTCAATTGAGCTGCGTGCAGCTGGAGGTTGGAGGGAGAGCTGGCTTTGGGAGCTTTTTTGGGGAGGCTGCTTTTTTTGGGAGGGAGGAGGTGGAGGGGTTTTGGGTTGGGGTGATTTTGGGGAGAGGTGTTGGATTAGGTACAATTTTTTGATAATTATTGAGGAGTTGATGTTGAATGGAATGAATTTTTGGAAATTTGATTCTTTTAGTTCTGAGAGATTTTAGTAATTTTACGTTTTATCTCCTGGATCTTGTGCACTTTGTCAGTATTTTTTCGGCGGTGCTAAAATTTTATCGAGATATTTTATGGAATGAAAAAATTTTTGAAATGCATTTCATTTTAGATAAAGCAAAATTGAATAAAATATTTCTGGCTCAAAGTTGACTCTCGTTACAAAAATACCGTGTAACTTTAAACATTCAAAAAATTCTCCGCATTCACTCAGCGCACCTAACGAGTCAAAATTATCGTTCTCATAATTAAATCCTCTCCCTCCACACCCACAATATCAACTTTCCATAGCAATCCACAGAATCCCCCTTATATTCATCATTCCCCCCGTGCTAATTTAAACTTTTCCCCAACGCGCAAATCTCGGCACAAAGAAATGAATAAATATCCATGCACGGATGACCGCAGCTCTGGCAGCCAGAACCAGCCGGCGAAAAGAATTCCCCAACAATCCGGCCGGCTCGCGGCAAGTCTTAAAATAAGTAGCTCGGCGAGAGCGCGAAGAGACGAGCGCCGATCGGCACGAAAAAGGAGAAAATTTTAATTCAATTTGCCCGCTAGTTCGGCCCGTACAAGTGTCTAAAGCTTGGTCGTCTCGTCGTTTTTGCGAGGAGACTCGCTTATTATGGCGCGCAGAGGCACAGGAGCGGAATCTCCTCGGGAATCAATCGAACTCTTATCCAGCGGATCTTTAATTAAACTGCCGCTCTTGCACCTCACTCGGAGCTCTCTCTCTCTCTCTCTCTCTCTCTCTCTCTCTCTCTCTTTCCCTCTTTCTCTCTCGAATTATGCGGCTTTGATGCTAGCGAGAGCTGGCTTCTTCGTCGTTCGGAGCCTTTTTAGGATTTACTTTTAATTTCCGTGTACTTTACCCTCTCTCTCTTTCGGTCTCTTTCATTGGTAAGTCTTTTGACTTCTAGCGAATGAATATAATTGAATCGGTAAATTAACGGTAAGCAGTGTCCGAGATTTAGTGTGAAATGTTTGCTTCCGAAGGAAGATCGGTTTTAGGTACACGAATAAAAATTAATGTCAATTGATAAACTAACAGGTTCTAACTGTTGGTTTGATAGAATTTGAATCTATTATCTTGTATGAAAATACTAAAAAACAGATGTTATATGTGTTAGAGGAAATAAATAAAAAATATCAAGTGTCTAACCTGAACGAGACTGTTACTACTTATCTAGTATAAGTAGTAATATTACTATTTTTTAAAGAGATTAGATTACTGCGTAAAGCTTATTGGTCAATAATCTTATTCCAAATAAAAATAATTTTATAAACCTAAAATATTTAATCAAGCTCGTAGGTGAACAAACCAATTAATCTATTCAACAATAAAATTTGAAAAAAGAATTTGAAGAAAAAATACGAAAGGTTATCAAATTCTTCTGTTATAAATTATATTGTTTCAACTTTATGAGAAAAAGTTGCAAAAACTTTATTTCTAAACTTCTATTTTCAAAATTTTTTGAATGCACATCGAATAGCTAAAGTTTAATTTAATTCTACAAAACATACATTTTAATCGATTAGAAAAGTAATTATAAACTACAATACAATCTTGTTTAAAAGATTATAATATGAATAAAAGTAAAACGATCAAACAATCTCAGGTAAATAATAGAAATAATATGATATTCTTTTGTAATAAAGCAAAAGGCTGTATGAGTCACTTAAATAACTTGCTGAGATATTGCCGTTTAAAAGCTGCAGCGTAAATGACCTGGTGAATGGTTTGTAGGTTTATAGCCTTTTTCAAATTGATTTTTTAAGGAAATAACCTGCTCGTACAACTAGAAATTTTTTTAAACAATACTTATGACCTCAAAAAATATTGTTAGTTTTACCTCAACTTTTAAAGGGTAGTAAAAAGTTGAAAAAATATTATTAATTACCTAATATATGGTAAGAGAAATTCAAATAATAATAATTAATTTTCTTACAATGGTAAGAGTAAAAGTTTCAGTAAACTATTAGATATTAGACTATTAGTTGATTTCACTACTTTGTTGATTTCATACAATCTTCAAACTCCAGAACACAGAAATTCCTATCTAACCCCTCTTACACAAACGACCACCAAATCACTTCACTACCAGCACTCACATGATCCTAAATATCAAACCTCAAAAACGATCGCACCAACTTCAACCATTAAAAAAAATCGCTTTACACCGTCCTGGAGGATATAACCATTACAAGAAAACCGCTATTTTACACCCGTACGATGACTGAGCGCGAATCGATCGGCCGCGTCCACGACGACGATTTTCTTCGATGATGCGCTCGTTTTTTCCCGCCGAGGGGCATGAAGCCGTTACTCCGGCCTCTCAGCGGTATATCCGCTTTACTTAGCCGGAGTGCGCGCATTTCGAATGCGGCAGCGGGGAAAATGCGCTTTTTTTGCGGACGGAGAGAGAGGGTTTTTTTTCGAGAGTCAGTTTAGATTTTGTAGTGCCGTTTCGAAAGTGGATTGCTCGGCTCGGCTGGCTGTGTTTGAGGGATGTTTTTCTTTATGGGGTGGCGGGATTGGCTGGCTTTAGTTTTGTTTCTTTTGAGTTTTCATAATTAGCTGTGGGTTGGTGTAGTGAGGTGTTTTTTTAATAAATTTTTGTGATTTATTTTAAGATTATACAATTTTTATGCGCATTATTCAAGGTATTACTGTTTTTGAAACGTACTTATCTATATTCAAGGAAAATCTTACAAATTTCATAAATAAAAGTAAAAGTGTGAGAGCAAACAATTTCAGTTACATAAAATAATAATTCTTAGTGGTGTATATAATTTTATATTTTTCTGCAACACTAATTTTTTATTACCACCTGAACGAAAATAATAATAATTTGTGTCAATCTACATGCTTAATTCTGTCATGCCGAGCCTAGCTGATTCTAAGTATACTTGAGATATCAAATTCAGAAATTTGGCATAGTTTGGCACATCTGTAGAATACTTTGGCACAGTTCTGTGACATAGGTAGGTACAGAAAAGGTTTAAAGCCAAACCAGGATAAATTTAAGAATAATTTTAGGAATATATAACAAAATAACAATAACTGAACACGAGTTAAAAAAATTTAATATTTCTACAATAATTTAGCGGTGTAAGTCTAAACTATAATAATATTAACATTTCAATATATTAATTATTGGAAAATCCGAATTTTCAAATGTAAATTTTGAAGAAGCATAGTATAGATTATTAATTTCATTTGTGTAATAATTCTAATTGGAGAATACTGGGTGCCTTATCAATACTGAATTCGAACTTTATGATTTTATTAACATGGTCTTTTTATATTCTTGTCACCTGTCTTGTGTGCTGTGTCACCTCCTTATATTGCTTGAAATAAAGACATCGATCGTTCTATCATTTTCTAACATGATTTAGAGTTTTAAAAAATTCTCATGTCGTAGATTTAACGAGGTAAAATTATATTCAATTAATACAAAAATTATAATTTACGTCTGTCAGTTTCTTACATGCATTCTCAAATAGTTTTTTAAACGATATAAATTTTATTATTGCAGGTCGAACGCGTACAGCACTAGTGCATCGGAGAAGTATTTATCAGTCAATAAGATATAAATAATAAATAATAGAAAATTAGGGATAATACATTCAGGATAGTGAAAAAGACTTAAATTTTATCTATTATTTTATATCTTTTAATTCATTTAGTGAATATTAAGTTCGTTAATGGTAATATCTCACTGCTTCATAAATAGTTTAAATATTTATGTATATACTTACATATTCCAAGTGTATAATAATTCAAGCCGTACAATAATTATTTTAAAAATTAATTAATTTAATAATTTGATAACTCTCTAATTGAAATAAAATTAAAATGTTTTAAAATAATTTATTCATTACATACATACACTCCATTTTCTAGTTCTCAAAATATCTCTGAAACGTACCGATATAGTGCAAAATAGAAAATGAGAGAAGTGTAATTTTATAATAATTTATTCAGATTTATTATATTAAAATGTATTCAAGCACTGCATTAATTAATCTAATTAATTAGTCAAATAATAAAACCGTGCTTAATATAGCAATAGCTTGTACAGGGATTCGATGTATAATAATACTAATAATTTGAATGTGTAAGTAATAGAATAAGTGATGAATATTGTTACTAATAATATTCAAACATATTTTTAAACGCAACTTAATTGTGAATCTGTCATATGAAGGAAGTTCGATACTGGATTCCAGCGCTCTTTATGGCCCGATTTAAATGATTTATTACCTGTTTAAAAACATAAAAGTTTCATGGTGTTTGCAAGCGTGCTCGTTTATTTTTGGTGTACTTGTTAGACATAATAAAGTAACTATAAGTTGTCATTGAAAGGACTAAATTCCATTCTGTTCAAGGGCTTTGACTTTTGATCGTTCAATCTGAAAGTCTTTCCTTTTTAGTGTAAGAAAACACAAAAGAAAAGGGTGTGCAACAAAAAACATATTAAGGTTACATAACACAGCATAGTTTTTATAAAACTCAAATTTTACATTTAAAAAATGCTAAGTTTTGAACATTAATAAAGTACAAATTTACATACTCATTCGACGCGCAAAAAGAAAATATGACAATTAAAATTATACATTCAGCTATGCATTACACTTTTCTCGCGAAAGCTACAATGACCATCATAAGTACGGCGAGACGCGAAATTATTAGAATACGTAATAGACGCGAGTTTTCCGGTGCTTTTATTTTCTCCTGTTTTTGCTCTCCTTGCCTGTGCATATTAATAACTTGCCCAGAAGTTTTGGCGCGCATTCTGGCGCGCAAAAAAAAAGGATCGCGCCGCGAAAAAAGGTCCAGCGTATGAAAGTATCATTCTCGCGTGGACTAGCTGAGAAAAAATTTTGAAAACAGTAAATATATTAGATGGTAATTAAGGATTCTGTCTGACTTTTTTTTAAACTTGATTATTGTTTTTCATCGAGATTTCATTATGAACTTTTTGACGTTTTTAAAACTTTGGGTGTTTGAAAGTTCGGGACATCACGTTTTTACATAATTCTCTTTGGGATGTAAGTTTAGAAGAGTTTTATTTTGGAAAATTAAATTATTTTTCTATTAATAAATGGTTTTTTAACAACTTCTGTAAATTACTTTTCACGCAGTAAAAATTTTTGTCTTCTCTGTAAATTTTTTAAACAAACAAACAATTTGTGTAATTCGTGTAGAAAATTCAATGTATATGTACAGTAATAATTTTAACTAAGGTACATAAAAATGCACACCATATGTGCAACTGATTTTCATTCGTTCAAATATAGACACTTGATCGGTATTTCAATTTGAACGGCTTTTCAACCGTACATGTAGGAGTATTTTTAAGTATTTTTAAAGATAGTATACCTATAAATACTAAATAAAAGTATAAGGAATATAAATATTGATTTCTCAATTAACGCAAATCAAATTTCAAGATTCTAATTCAATCTCTACTATTCAGAAATTGTATTGTAAATAGAAATAGAAATCTACAAATAAGCGAAATAACCATTTAATATATATATGGTAGGCATTAGGGTCCAACATACACTTATAATTTGATAGCAAAAATATACAAATTAAAAAATTATCAATTTTTTAATAATAACAATCAACAAAATGGATATAGGTATATTATTATCAATATTATTGTCCATACAGAGGTACTATTATCTGTAATAAACTTACAATTAATTATAATCCATCATTTTAATCATTACAATAACGAATTATTTTTTAAATATAGATAAAATTTCACAACAACAAATTACCTAACTTCAACTGAACATTAAACTCCAAAATTCACCCATTTCTCTATTAAATTGCATTATTGAATACACCCACTCGCTGTTATTTATCATTTGCGAAAATGATTCTGTGTGGACAAACAAGTCTGAGCCCCGGCCAGTTAAATGACGAGCGAACAGCAGCGTGAATTTGCTAAGTTATGCACCAGCTATTTCGTTATGCACACTGCACTTTAGCGATTGCATTGTTTACACCGACGAGCTGTGTAATCAAAATCTGCGTTTACATCGCTTAAAAAAATTATCGAACCAACAATTTTTCCCGCTGTAAAAAAAGCAACCACTCCCTTCGCGATCCTCAAATCAAACAAAAAACACCCGGCAACTTGAATTTTTCCCTCATCGAACTCGTATAATTCCCCGGCAATTACATCCGCGCTGACAAGCTACGTTCTAAAACTTTCACAAACCCCGCGAACAAGCCGGCATATCCCGGGAACATCCTTAAAAGATTCAAAACCCCCTGAATTTTTCAGGCTCCACGAGGGGCTCACCCTTCGCTTAAGGCGTATAAAAAAATCAGTTCACGCTCCCCAGCAGCAATCACCTAATCATTCATTTACGCGAAATATCAAACACAGAGCGCCGCGCGCGTCTCCCGGCAACAAAGTGAGCCGCTCTCCAGTTCTCTCTCCCCTAACAGCGGGGCGCGAATGTACAGAGAAGCGCGCGAGATAGAGATAGAAGGTAAGAGAGAGAGAGAGTGAGAGATACATCAACACAGAGAGATATAGAGAGGGAGGGCGCCGAGACGTCTGCAGTGTAAACGCGCGCATAACATTTCCGCCCGACGACTTACAATAGGCGCCGTCCCAGACGTCGCGCGCGGTATTCTCTCTTGCGACGAGGGGGCCCAGCTAGCGCGGCGGCGCGCTTAACGGAAACGCCCTGGAAAAATGTTGAGAGAGAGAGAAAGCGCGCCCCATCTACGCTCTGGGTGAGAGGCGCGGGGATCGGGTTTTGATATGACGGGGATTGGGAGGAGGTGCGAGGAATCGAGATGGCTTTTTGGGATGAGGCTGGCGAGAGGAGGATATGTGTGTGCGGGGAGGTGTGTCATTTGTTTGGATGATGCTCGCGGGCTTTGGTTTCAAGTAGTTGCTTTTGGAGGATATTGATGCCGGTGTGGGTGATGAGAAGTTTTGAGCGATGGGCTGGGTTTTTAATGCTGGGAATTAAATTTGTGTTTGGGAGGGGTGTGTGTGAATGGTGATGGGTAATTGATTATGTGTGGGATTTGAGAAAATTTGATTGTAGGTATGATGGAAAATGGTAGATGAGCAAAGATTTTATTGAACATCCGCAGGAAGTTATCTTTTTCGCTATTGAAAATTTTTTCACTTGCAAATTTAAAGTTCTATATTTATTGTAAACGTATAAAAGTAATTTTTATTGTTATGTATGTTTCTTTGTTTTAAGGGTAAAAATTCATTTAATTATGGTTTATTTCATTTCTATTATGACTTTTAGTTATACATTTATACACTAAACATATTTAGTTTATAAACTAAATATATATTTTTGATTTTCCAAGAGAACTAGTTTTTTTCATATTTTCGAAAAACTGATTTTTTAAAATTGAACGTGTTTGAAATCAAAGAAAGCGATTTAAAATTTAACACTTAGCTATAAGTCATTATAGCACTAAATATGAATATAATCACGTTCATAATTTATATTCTATTCACAGTGGATGCTGATAACTAGTAAAACATATATTATCTCCAATAAATATAAACTTTTCGGTCACCCTATGAATTTTATATATATTTTATATATTAGACAAAGGGGGTTTAAGCCCTACAAAAGCACATAAACTTAATTTTAAAAAAAAATTGACTGAACCACTTATCTTGAAGTTACAAAGTTGCACTTTACACGCCGATCTAAGATCAGTAAGTCGAAAATAAGTTTTACAGTTTATTTGGTAAGTTTGTGTTAAAGTTGAGATCAAGACCTTTCAATTGAAAAAGGAAAATTTAAAAGTCGAATTCACCAACGAGTTACTAAATAAAATTGAAAAAAAGTTTAAAAAGATGCAAAAATAAATTTATGTGATCAATTTCAATTATAATTTAAAATTAAACAAAATGAGTTTTTCTATTGGAAAAGTATTGAGTTTAACTTTAATATTAATTAACTTATAAAATATACAGTTACATTTGAAATTTTTCTACTTTTTAATATTTTTAGACTTAAATTTTTCATACTTTATACTTTAATCAAAGAAATAAACTATGAACTGATAAGAAATTCTTTTAAATTTTTATAACTTTAAGTGTTTCGTACTTAAGTCCGCATTTTACGAAATTCTTACGTATTTGGGTCCCTTTTTTACGAAAATCAATTCGTCAAAACTCTAACGCAAATTTTTCGTATTGTAATTCAACTACGCAAAAAAACGTAATTTTTCACCGATGAGTTTTTCGTCTTTTAGCTCAAATACGAAATTTTTACGAATAAAAAACGTATTTTTAACGCTTTTATTACGTTATTTGTATACGTAAAATTTACGTAAATTTTGACGATTTACGAAGTACGAACAATTTTTAACTGTGTAGAAAAGAAGGAAACCAACAAGTGTGCATTTAACCCTCATTCTCCTCTACTTAATAAACCATCTCTACATACAAAGTTTAACAATAATACTCCTGCATCTCTCCCATTCAACATCCATATCATTGAAAGAGAAAAGCGAACACTACAGGCAGGTAACAGAACCCTCATAAATTCCCATACTAACACTCATCCAAACCCAAGCCTCTCACCCCCTACCACCCCTCAAACCCCTACACTAGCGTAGTCGGGGCGACGATGAGTAAGACGCATCCAAACGCAAGCTCAAAGCAAGCAGCAGAACTATAAAAACAAAAACTAAAAAAAATCGCACACGAGAAAAAAAAGCCTCGTCGAAAGAGAGCTCAGAGCGCTCGTCTCGTCGCGATTCCGCTTGGCTTCTCTCTCGCTCGTCTCGGGCGCGCGCGCGCGACCCCGGGGGACTCGTACGCGCCGTTAATAGATTGAAAGTAGTCCCCGGAAAGATTTTCACGTCGCGCCGCCCGCCCGCTCATTTTTTCTCGCATATAGCCCCGGCGCGCTCGCAGAAATTTCCCGTGTCCCGAAGAGAGAGAGAGAGACTGATTTCGCGCGCGCCCCGGATCGACATTGAATTTTCGCCTTCCTTTCCTTTCTCTCCTTCTTTCTACTTTTCCTCCTTTTTTTCCTACTTTCTTCTCGTTTTTTTTTTTAACGGAGGCCGTATGACTAGGTACTCGGGCCTGTTGGCAGTTTGAATAGTGGACGGAGGGAATGGAAAAGTTTCTCTGCTCTTTCTTTCGCCGAAGGGTGGAGGCCGGATTTTATATGGTGTATATTTGATGAATTTTTAGCCGACGCTTTGACGGCTGGCTGGAACAGGGAGATGGAGCCATTGTTTTTCGATTTTTTTTGAGCCTGCGCGCGGGAGCTGGGTTTGGAAATGAATCGTTTTTGAATATCGGGCTTTTTATTGCGTTGCTTTCGAGTTGACTTCTTTTTGCAGTGTGTCGGGGATGGGATTTTTAGTTGGTTTTTTCTTTTGGAATTTATTTTTGTATTTGGGCGACGATTAACTGGGGTTCAATAAGCGTAGCCGGATTAAGATTGAGATCTGGTTTACAAAGGACAAGTTAAAAAGGGATTGTAAAAGGTTTGATTGAAAATAAAAATAAGATTGTATTCTAGAATATTTAGATCTTAAAATAAAAACAAAATTATATTTCTATATTAAGAATCTAGCAAAAGATTTCAGAAATTGCATTTTTAATTTTAGATGGTTTCATTTACTTCAATTACGGAAATAAAGTAAAAATATAACGGATTTAAAAATATGATTTATAGTTGATTTATAAATAAAATAAAATACATAAATAATTATTCAAACTTGTACAAGTATTCTAATATTAAAAGACAGACAAATATTATTAAAATAATTCTGGCTAAAGAACATATTTGTGTCATATTAAATACTAAGGTGCACAAGTATTATATGAAAACTGAATTGTAAAATAGCAGTGTTGTTTGAATCATTAAGGCAAGGAAAATAAAATGAATGTCACAATAAGAAAACTATAAATATTAATTATGTATGTTACAAACTTCTCCAAATTTAAAACTCGATAAATGTGATATAAACTTTGACAAATAAAGCTCATTTTTATTCATTACTTTTTCCTCTCATCCTCGTTTCACTTCAAATTAACACTATAACAAGACAGATAATTATTCGATTATTGTTATTCAATTTTGGTTCTAAATCCGTATTTTTGATTTCTCACCTAATGAATTCAACGTCTCAATTCTTGACAGTCTTTTTTTATTTATATTTAAATCAAGTAACGACTTATAAAATAAAAATGTTGACCCATATCCTACTTATTTGATTCTCACAAATAAAAGTAAGTATTTTTGACACTTCATTTAAAGGTGAGATCAATGCGAGCTGTATTAGGATTTCGTTTTAACTGTATGGATACAGATATAGGAAAGAAGCGCGTTCGATATAAACTCAGGCAATCCACGAAAGTATATATCGTAGATATGTAAGTGATAAGAGTCTGATGGATTACAAAATCATTAGGGCGAGCTGTGATTGCCTTATATTTAGGCTTTTGATTGCGGTTACGATAGGATTTGTTAGGGAATATTACGACGTTTATTAATAGTTTTATTGCGATAAAAATATTGCAATATTTATTACTAGTTTAGTAGTAAAACAATGTGCTTTTAACAGAAATTTTTATACATTAAAGATTTCTAAAGATCTACTTATTGAAATACCTGAATTTTTTTTTAATAATAAAATAATAGGTCATTTTTTACCAGATTATTGTAAAAATAAAGTTAGTAGAAAAAAATTTAGTAAATTATTTAACCAACAGTTTTATTTCTTAAAAAGAAATAAATACTTTATTTCAAATGATAAAAGTAATAAAAACTCATACATCATATATGACTCGTATTGGGAATTTCTTGTATTTTATTAATATAAGTATTATTCTGACCTATAAATCACTCAAACTTTAGAAATTTTATAATTTTAATCATCATCTTAGCACTGCAGCTTAGTTAGTTAATTTGCGCTTAGCCCTGAACGTGTTAAATTTGTTATTTAAATGTGTTTGTCCAAGAACCTAACTGTACAGAATGTATTTTGTCAAAAATATATTAAATAATGTTTACGCAATTTCAACTAAGAAAAGTTATGTGAATCTTAAGCTCAAAAACTTTCTGATCCTCTATAAATAAAATTAAAATATATAAATAAAATAGACAATTATTTATTAAAAAAATATTTAATTTATATTACTTTTATTGTTATGCTTAAAATTTATTTAAATAATAAAAATAGTATTTCACGTTTTGGTTGAAAGTTGCTAAAGTAGTTTTGCGAACAAATCAGCGATATCTGGGATCGCAGTTACCGTTTTGCAATTGATTCGTAGAATATGCATTCTAAAAGAAAGAAAAAAATATATGTTTACACGATTATCTCACATTTTGCTAAAAATTAAAGAAAAATTATGAAAATTTTTATAATAAAAATTTTGAATCAATATTTTAATTATTTAATTTGTTTATAAATTTAAATTTTTACATGTAAATCTTAATCCTCAACGTATTTGTCATCATGCACAAGCCTAACAAGATTTTGAAATTTCTTCCAAAGTTATTATAAGACTGCACAAAATATGTTGGACAATACGTAAAAATTGTGTGTCTTCAAAAAACAAAACTAGACAACATTGTAGAAAATTCATATTATGACTTTCATATTACAATAAAAATTTCAGTTTATAATTTTATTACTAAAATTCCAAAAGCTAAACATTCTTCATGCAAACGTTCATAATCTTAAACAAACGATAATTTAATTTTTATACCCGATCGTAAGAACGAGCATAACCATAAGAATCTACAACACGATGGCAATCGCTTCTTCCTCCCCCCGTTATCGCTAATTATTATTTTCCAAACGTGAAAAAAAAAAATTCCACGATTCCCTCCGCTCGAGGCAAAGGGAAAAATTTTAATCTAAATCAGTTAAGTCTCCCGGCGAACTGCTTGTTTCCCGGTAAACATAAAAAAAGGGGCAGCTAAAGCTACCGCTCGCGAGGTAATAAACGCTCTCTCGCTCAACGACTTTTCCTCGTTTTCTCTCTTTCTCTTTCTTTTCGCCTCCCTCTCTCTTTTTCCCTTTCGACTTTCAAGCGAGAGCGCCGGCAAAAATACATAAACATGGTGTGGAGGGGGAGGCGTAGGAGGCGAATTTAGTGCGAAAGTGGAACAAGTCCAGTTTTACAAATTTCGCGGGGGAGAAAAATATAGGCGGCTCGAAGCGTTTCGTTAATTTACCGTTTGATAAAGCTGTACGCAGGCGTAGGTGTTTTCAATTTGAATTTCAACGGTTGTACGCGCGCGCGCGCGTTCAAGTGGGCGTGTATATGACTTACGCAAACGGAGCGGGGGTGTGGATTTTTTTAATTCATGGGGGAATGGCAAACAAAAGTTTTGAATTCGTTAGGCGGGATTTTAAGTGTGAATGTGGCGGAGAGGTTTTAAAATAGAATTCTAGTCACGTTTATGTTTTGGGACGTTTTGCGTAATGTGTTTGCAGTTGTGGGAGTAAGTGGGCTGTGGAAATTTTATAGAAAAAAGGTCCTTGATCGAGCAAGAGTAGCTCACCGCGTATATACTTGATAATGCTGTGAAAAATAATATGTAGTCTTTTTTTTTTATCAATGTAAGTCATAAATTTTATATTCAAATAAAATTATTATAAGTGTAATAATGTTTTATTAATTCTTTTTCTAAAGTAATCAAAAGATTTGCAGCATTATTGTCAAATTGCTGTAGTCTAAATTAATGAACCGGTTGGCTAAAAAATCTGTAGGAAGTGAATACAGAAGTCAAAATATAAAGTTTCTAACAATGCATGGTAGTATCTAAGACTTCGAGTACAATATACATCAAATGTATCAAAATAATATATGATGTATATAATAAATCCAAAAAATTAATATTAACCAAAATTATGTTATACTATTTTTAAAAGTAATAAATATATATATTTATTATAATGAATTTAATACAAGCTGGTCCCTTATTAATCGGCAAGATAATTTAATATTGCTAACACCGCGCATATTTTACAAAAACTTTTAAAATTATTAATAATTTTTAATTTTACCAGTATTTTTAAAAATTCACGTAGCTTAACAGCTCTCAAAAATAAACATTTAAACTCAATATGAAAAATATTATCAATCCCATAAAAATTCCTTTTGACATTCAAAATTACGCAATCAATCAGCCTTACACCTCGAGCGCCCCATCCGCTTCCGACCCCCCCGAAAACCACAGGACTAGCACCTCTCAATCAATAACCAAATCAGCAAGCCCTCCAAGCCCCCCTTGGCTGCGCTCTCTCCCTCCTCTCTCTCTCTTCGCGAAATTCAAAGAAAAATTCTCTCCCCTTTGATTCCCTCTACACAGGTCCGTTTGCACAGAGCCACTTACACACACACACCCACACCTAAACACACACACACGCCCCAGCCACGCGCGCTCGAGTCTCCGGCGACGACTGTTATTGATTTTCCAAATGCCCGCTCGTTACGCGACTTATGGGGTTTCCTCTCTCCTTCTCTCTCTCGCCCCTAGCCATACCTCTCCCTCTCTCTCTCTCCATCCCTCCCGAAATGCAGTGTCGGTGGGGAGGCTGGCGCGGCACACCATTACGAGCTGCCGCTATATACGCGCACCAAGGTGCGAACAAACTCTCTTGCGCCCAGAGAGCGAGAGAG
>JAPYZB010008597.1:0-15578 GCA_030522745.1 Eupelmus kiefferi | reverse complement strand
ATTACAACGGTCCAATTAAATGTTTGTTTAAATCACTCTTTTTTACATGTTTAACATTAATTTGTAACTCTATATTTACTACACATGCGATATAAAAAGTTAAATCATCAAAATTCTCAGAAACACACACTTCTGCGGGTAGATCGATACTGAAACATTCGATATCAAGCTCTACTGGGTGTCCCACGTGTTCGTTTCCATCGATTTTCCTAACTTCGAACAAGTGCGTATACATAAAATATTTGCGTCTTTTCACTGTTTTTGTAAAAAGTAAAAATCCGCCTTCTTCTAAATTATGCACAGCATTTAAAAGAATTGAATCATCCAATTCTATCGTTACATTCACTAGATTCTTACCACTATAATCAAATTGCATGCAGCGCAAAAGCTTTTCAGATGAGCAACTTGTGGCAAGCCAACAGATTGTGTACAAATTGTTAGCACTTGAGGCTACCGATTCTTGATGATAAACATAACTTGCAGCTAGGCAAACGTCTTCTTCCATTAGGTCAATTACTTCCGAAGAATTTGACGGAACATACAATACTCTTATCTTCTCTTTTTCACGATAGCCACGAATAAAAATACCATTCCTACCTGGACTTGCTACGATTGGATAACCCTCCTTCAAGAAAATCGGAAAAAATTCTGGGGGACCAATCTGTTTACCGCATTTATCATATGTTACTTTGCATCTTTCGTAGTCTTCACAAATTGTTTTGTCGTCCACAAAAATTTGGAAGGTATCATTTAAGATTAAAGGTCTAATATCTATAGAAGAAGCATTTTTTTCAAGTTTATACTCAACCGATTGAAAAGTATTGCAATTTGACATATTAAGAATATTAACTGTAATTCTGGCTTCCGATCTGGACGTTCGATCAGACCAAGAAAAAATAACATCATCCTTATTGAAATGTCGTAATTCAAGCATTATTGGATAATTACCATTCGTTCTTGGTAATTCAACACGACAAGTATGTTCCTTTGAAAAATTCCCTTCGATGTTAGGTGTATCTATTGTTACGTTGCAAAAAGACTTTTGCTTTGCTCCAAAGCAAATGGCATATAGAAAACTATTGTCACTCGTAATTAAATCCTTACTGCTTACGTAATAATTATAAGAGGAAGTTTTCCAAGTTTTCGTATAATCTTTTATCTTTGATCCTTGTACTTTCGAACAAATAAAAAATAATGTAAAAAACAATAAGACTTCGTGAGTTCTAGTCATTTTATAGCTTATCCAAATTATTAGGTGCTGAAAAAATTAAGATATGGTTATTGTTTTTTCCTGTTGTTAATTAGGTTAACATTTTATTTCAAAATACAATAATTTTAGAAGAAAATTATTTTAATAACGTATGTCAACAAATTTATATATCAAACCATTATTTTAAACAAAGCAAACAATAAATACTAATTAAAATATGCACGTAATTTCTTTTTTTTTACCTTTATATATTTTTAATGAAACTTAATAAATTAAAATTTACTACAGTTAATATATTGTGCTAGTGAGCGTTCACATGTAAGCACGTCGCATATTGTTTATACAGTCACTTAGACGTATTATAACCTTTAAAATGTATCAAATTATCTTTTTTTTAATTATTGTCATAAGTATTTTAGGAAATTATATTTTCATCTTAACTTAATTTGAATATTTAAAGAAAATAGTTAAATACACTAAATAAACTTACATAATACAAAAATCAGATGGAAATCTAATATAATGAAAAATACACAACCTGATGTATAGAATCCTTACAGAGAAAAATTATCAATAATTTACATTAACAAAGTAGAATCAAAAGTATTCTTGCTTTATCAAACGTATTTATATCAAATGTAGTGAACTACACCTGAGTGTACGTCTTTTATACCTAACCATTTCTTACTTCGTTTTCTGCTATTTCTTGTCTTCTTTAGAAATTATAAACTGGTTCTGCCACAAAAGTTTATTCAAGGTGTTTATATCCCGTAAAATGTTGATATTCTGGAATTTCACAACTTCTCAAGAAATTTCAATATTCAAATACATGTATTTTTAATTATATGTAAAATTAAAACTGCAAAGCTGGATCTATCAAATTTTTCTTTGGGTAAGAAATGATTTGAATAAATATGTCTTATTCTTACATCAACAAAATCATTTTGATGTATAAAAAAGATATAAGAAAAGACGTTTTAGATTCATTAAAAAAAATAGCTTACATAAAAGAAATATCGCTGAGAGTTCATTAGCACTGAGCTTTTTTTAATCTGAAAAGAATAGCTAAATATTAAATAAAATATATTATGAGATTAAATATTTTATTTTTCCAATACTTTTATATAAAATATTTATTTCCCAAATTAAAAATCAAATCGAAATAATTTTTTCAATTAGTAAATTTCAAGTAGTAACTTATATTAAATATTTAATGAATAAATGTAATGGAGAGCTTAGCTGTTTCCAATATGCATAATTTAATAACATCAGTACGAGGGTCATACTTTCAACTATTTTCGTACTATGGGTCCAAAAAATAAATGATATTCAATAAAAATTAAAACGAAATAATTTTTAATAAATCTAAACTGAGTATTTTATTTTTAACCTTGAATATTTATTTTGCAAAGTTTTTAAATAAAATATTTTTTAGTAACAATTTTACTTTTAATTTTTTATTAAAAAGAGCCAACTTAGTTGCCTGACAATGTAAATTAACAGAAGATAATATGAAAAATAATAATATAAAAAAATGATTTAGTTTTATTATAAAGTAATCATAAATTATCTATCATATTTAAAATGGACTTTTTCAGATCTGAAAAGAAATTATAATACTTTATATGTTCGAATACCATATCTATTCATAACTATTTTATTTATTTTTAAATTTTCGATAAATATTTTCCAAAAGATATACTGCAGCCAATCAAAACAAAAGATGATTTTGAATATAACGAAAGAAAGACTACACCTATTCCGGAATTGTTTACGAAAAAGAAAAGATAATTTAAAGATCTCATAAAGGCTTTATAGTAAATTAATAATACAAAATTTGAAAAAAAAAAAAAAAAAAAAATAAAAAAACAAAAAAAAAAAAAAAAAAAAAAAAAAAAAAAAAAAAAAAAAAAAAAAAAAAAAAAAAAAAAACACAAGAAACTGAATCTTGAACATCGAAAAATCATTTTAAAACACAAAGGTATCAAGAAATAATAAACATTAATTTCGTCAAGCATTATATTTTTGTAAACTATAATTTACTCGATCGCAATTTAATATAATCTAAAAGCACGTTTTTCTGATTCAAAGTTGTAATTTATGAATAAAGTTTGATCTTTATTGCAAGTAATTAAAATTTAGTTGTTATAAAGTTTACAAATAAATATTTAAAGATAAATAAAAATACTTTTGTATATTGAAAAGTACCCATCAATGGATAAATATAAGTTATTCGAACAATTACGAATTTCTAGTTTTTGATTTGGTTATAGTAATACATATTCGAAATAACAATTTGACTCTATTCTGCCGTATCGCTTAATTATGTGGCACCTATCTAATTAAATTGTATCGATTAATTATAAACAGAAATCACACACTCAAGTAACATTGTTGAATTAATTTTGAATTTACGTACGTAGAAACTTTAATAATATTGACTCAGTACACTATTATTTGATCAGTATGATATTTGGTATAATAAGATGTCAAGCATTGCGTTATATTGCTAAATAAAGTTTATATTTTTTTATAAATTTTTTATTTTCTTAAGATATTTTAAAAATTATTTCATATTAACCATTTTATATTGAATTTAAAGTACTTAAAAAACAATCTGAAAATAAAGAATTGTGAAATAAAATAATAAGATTATAGAACTCTGAAATATTTAAAAACCATATTATTCAAAAATACAAATACTGAAGGTTCCGTATAATATGCATAAAAGCAAGCTAAATTTCAAACTCCCTCACACATGTCACAAGGGCCTCAAAAAAGTGGTCGTTTTACAGCCATTGCCCGCAGGAATGCCACGATGCGCCAACATTTGCGATACCTGCTTTTTCTGCTCTAAATTTGTTCGTTTTTCCATTTGCGGGTGGCAAACGATTTCTCGTCGTTCATGCCGACGTTTATGCATGCAAGTAGGTTAAGGGATGAGAAAAACTGAGTCGCGATAGTGGCTTCCGGTGTAAAAACAGTATTTTTAAAATGGGTTGACCTTATAGAATCAATAAAGAAACTGTTTTCAGAATGGAATATAGAGAGTAGATTTTGACTGAATTGATTTGGTTTATTCTTACATAACTGTAGGTAATAGAAATTCGATCTTAATTTATAAAATAATATCGTGGAATAAATAATTATTACTTAATTAGTCATCAGTTAGTAAATAGCTGTTATCAACTGAAATTTATAGAATTTTTACATTAACTGAAGTCAATTAATATGAGTTAAGAATCTATTAAATTTATGAAAGTATCTACTATTTAAATATTACATTATTGAAATAACTTAGAAAGAGGTTTTATAAACAATTCTAATATTAATGATATATTTTTAAAAATTTCTATTAGAGTATTAATCTTTTTAACTATGTTTTTTTATAAATTATTAACAGTGTTTATTCTGAGTGTCTACAATACTATATCAATGGTTTGTATTAATTATCTTTTATAATATCAAATCCGATTATTTTACTTAATTTTCTTTTTAAAGTTTTCAACTGTAATACAAAAAAGTTTACTCAAAATTGACAAACAAAAAATTTCACGTTACTGCCGACGTATTCCCCATTTCCCAGCAACTCCTGCTTCTTCGAATTGAATAACCAGAAATTTTTGCTCATCTCTCGCTATTTCAGCGAGCGAAAACAATGAACGGGAAACGTGCCCCGCTTCAAATCTATCGAATTACCAAAGCTCCCGCATTATTCGATACCTACCTTTCAAAGGCGAACAAAAAAAAGAGAGAGCAGCAGCAGCAGCGCGCGGTTCGCTTTTTATTGCGGAACCGAAGCGATCGAAGAGCCAGTAACGAGGGGCGCGCAGTGCTTAGTTAGAATAACGCCGGGATTGACATTAATTTCAATTATTTCTCCGCAAATTTCGCGTTTCGGACGCCAGCTAGCGCCTGTGAATTGTGCGACTGTGCGCCCGATGCAGCTTAAGCTCCGGGATTGCGAAAGTTTATATGAGGATTTACGCGACGATCTAATTGAAACTCTTATGAAACTTGCTTTGCTTTGTATCGCATTGAGGTATAGGGCGTGACTGTGTGCGTAAGTGTTTTTCCGTTTGTCAGCTCGGGGCAAACATTAATATCTTCGGGCGTTATAAAAAAGCTATGAAATTGCGACGTTTTTTGAAAATAGGAGTTAGTTATTTAATTATAAATAGTTTATTTAGTGCATGCTTCCAGATTGTTTTATTAAAATATTAATTATGATTATCTTAATTTTCTTCTAAACTGATTAATATATTAGCTTTATAATTTGTATTAAATTGGAATTTATTTTATAATTTATAACATTTTCAAAAGGAAGATGATATTTGAAGAAGATATTTGAAGAAAGAGCTAAATTTAAAGCAAAAAAAAACGTAATTAAAAAACATAACAACTACTTAATATAAGCATGTTTGGTGAAGAAGTATTACTATACAAATAATATTCACGATTATAAATCTGTTTTTATATATTGAGAAAAATGTCCTAGCATTACTTATTATGTTTTTGCTGGGTTTAGCTTTGGGAATCTTTTCACTAACTTAATAATTCTAATAATAATTTTAATAATCTTGGATAATAAAAAAAATATTTACCAACAATTTAAAATATGCGGTGAAAAATAAATTGGCTCTACATCTGAAAAAAATAATTTTAAAATATATAAAGTGTACAAATCGTACTGTGTAACGGCCATTTTTTTAAAATGTAATAAGTTCTACTTTATTATCAGATAATTTAGTTATTTCACGTTTATAAGGGTAGAAAAATGTAAAATTAAAAAATGTATAGTTGATTAAAATCTTATATAATAAGCAAATTAATGATAAAAATTTATTTAAAAAATGTATCTTAATATTAATATTTACAAATAATTAATGTTTGAATTTGAAGTGTCTAAGTCCGTAATTAATTCAAGTGAATGTCGCGAGTTCTAACATCTTAATAAAGTTTATATAGGGCAACACCGAATCTCCAGATTTATTCGCGATGACATACTTCCAAGATTGTATTTATGCTAAAGTGCAACATGGGGCTCGTCATGCAAGCTGATTGAGAATTTGATACATCATTATGCATATTTAACAGAGAAATTTAAGGTTCCTCGCGGGTCAACTTGCAAATCAGTCTCAAATATTTTAAGCTCCTGTCGACCTCGATGTATCAGTCTGAAGTTTAACGCTGATTTAAGTAAATCAGTCGTGTGATAAATATAATACATTTTTAAAATAAATCTTGTTTTTATATTATATTAATTGTTAAAAAATAAAGTAAAACATTAAAACCAGATTTCTCTCTAGAAAAATCTTTGAATCACTTTTGACCTACATTGTAATCAAATTTTTTCTCCAAACGTGTAATAAAAAAAAATACCGCAGTAAAAACTTTTAAAATCGAATAAAGTATTAATGATATATTTGTGTAAATCTCCCAATTTTATTTCCATTCAGTTTTTAGGTAGTGTCAATTTGTAATAATAATTTCCAAAGAATATTAAAAATCAAAAAAACATTACAATCAAATACTTCACCACCTACATCATTAAAAAAACACCCTTTATCACCGCAGCAAAACTCACACACACTCTTCCCACCATTAAAAACCCACTCTCCTCCCTCTATACAATGTCACCCAGCACAAAACGTGATCCGCCTTCACTGTACCCACACTTATCGCTCGCGACGCAAGAATCAATCGGAATAACCAGAAACAGGAAACACTCGGGCGTGAACGCGATATCGGCCGTATATCGAACCTACCTCTCTGATCCGCTTGAGTTTCGTCTAATTAACGGGTTTGCTGAACCGGGCCAATTTCTAATGGAGTGGGCTTGTACACAGGATTCTAGAAGCGACAGCCGAGATACGCTTCAACTCGCTGTGTTTTCCTTTTTTAATCCCTCCGCTGCATGCGCGCGCGCGGATATAATATGTCGGCTGATTGCGCGGCTAAATTGAATTTCGCTCGAATAAAGCGGGAGCGCTGCTTGATTTTCGCGCGGCTGTTTCCCTCCCCGTGACGAGGAGTTTTGAATGCGCGCTTTTCTTTCATTCGCGGACGCGCGCGGTTATAATTCGGTTGGCGCGCGAGTTTGCGAGCCGGGCGAGATATGCTAGGGGGGAAAAACTCGATTATGATGTTGGATTTGTTTGGGCGGAAGGATCGGGTTTGTTTTTTGATGCGGGATGCTTTTTGGTTTTTTGGAGAGGTGGAGTGGTGATGGAGTGGATTGGGGGTTTTTAATGTGGGTGCGACTGTTTTAATAATTTGTGGACTTTGAGGTGGGTTTTTAAAGTTTTGCTAACTACTTTGAAGAGTTGTTGACGTCGAGGTGAGCTTTGAAACGTTTAGTGCTCCGATTTCATTTTTCGTAAATGAGGGTAGCAAGAAGCTGTATAATTTGTATTTCTTTTTTTTTTTAATTTTTTGCGAAGTTGAGTAAGAAGCTGTTACAGCATAAAGTGAGCAAAGTAGATATGCAAAATGTAAAAAAATTTCTTTATCCTTTTACATTATTCAGCTTTTGCAAAGTTTTTTGAAATTTTTGAATAGTATAAAGAAAGAGTTTAAAAACTACTAAAAGGAAATTCACAGTGAAAATTTTTTATTAAATCATAAAGCTTAATCTTTTTAGACGTGGGTATTAGTATAATTGTAAGTCAACTGCACTTGCAACTATGTGAATAATCGTTTTGAAACGGTTATCATGTGTTCAATTTAAAAACATGCAAAACAGATAATATTTATTAAACTAAGGTGTTAAACTAAAGTATTATAAATATTGACTTTTCTAAAATTCGGAAAATGATTAAACTTTATAGTTACTTGGATATTTACAAGTCGAAGTAACGCAATGCTACCAGAGTTAGGAAGTATTTACTTATGCAATACATTACGCATGCAACGAGTCGATAACATGCTGATTGCAGTATTTCCAATGTTAAAACTGTAATCTTCAAACTATTTAAGAAATAATGTTATAAAGTTTCTATTTATTTAATTTTACTGAAGTAATTTCAAGTATTTCAAGTTCCTTGATCAAGTTTAACTGCGAATTAGTAAGAGTGACATACTATTTCTACTTATGATCAAATAAATATTTACAAGTTTTTGCTATAAATTTAGAACAGAATACTAGAATTTCACACAAATATTAATAACTAATATAGAAAACCTTTACCACAAACAAATCAGTTTGTTAATAGTCAGACTTTCAATATCAGTCTTTCAATAAATTATAAAAACACTCGACAGATAATAAATCGAAACAACAACACATACAAACACACAATCCCAAACAAAACAAATTTCCATTACCACCAAAACCATTTCATTCTAATAACATTCATCCAGCTAGCTTCAGCCGCAACAATCGCCAATAAAACACAATTTCACTTAATACATTTTCCAATGGGCCAACTTCAAACAAAGCCCATAAATCTTTGTCAACATCCGCCCAGCGAGAGAAAAAAGTTCAATCTCCCATGGAACTCGGCGAATAAACAAGCCCGTACGACGCAGCTGTCTCTTATTCCGCTTCGATCTTGCTCCCAAACCAAATAGCCACTTTCTAATCCAGCCTTAGCGTCTTATTTTGTTTGGCCGCGCATACAGCCCGCGGCGAAAAACGAAATGGGAATGACTTATGCGTGCAGCCTCCAGGTGGGAAAGCTCCCTTCCTCGAAAGCTCTTTGAGCTTTTGATTCGGCGCCGAGAGAGCTGTAGCATTGCCCTCGAGTTCGACGCAAGCTGTCGGGAGAAGGAAGTGAGGGAAGAGCCCGTGAAATGTTCAAAGTGAAGTTTGGCTCTGGGAAATTGAAGAGGGACTCTTACAGCGGAGGATAAGTTTATCGACTTCCAGCGGCGAATGCTGTGCAATTTTGGACTTTGCAAATAATTACTCGCTAAAATGCTGGGGGAAAAGGAGTTTGCTTGTTTTGCTTGTCGCTGGGAAGTCGGGCTTTTCTGTCGCTGCGATAATTTTCGCGATGAAGTTTTGGACTTTGAGAATGAAATTTGAAGTTGGCGAGGGTAAATGTTTGGATACTTTTTAACAGCTTTTAAGTGTCTTAATTATTGCACTTCAAAACTTAAAGAATAAAGACATTATTTTAACTTCGCAGCTACTTCTATTCTAAAAATCTATACAAAAATCTTCCAGCATCTACCCTCGATGTAAAAGGTATTTTAAACCCTCCCGAACATCCCAGCGCGAAAATTCACCATTTTATCCAGTAATTTTTAGCTTAAAAGCCTTTCCCCCGTCAAAACTACAGCTCACAGCAGCCTAGCGACAATTTTCCTTCCTGCCCAGAATCGCTAGCCTTCAAAAATTTTCAGCCAAGAGCGCAAACTAGAGACGGACGGCCGCGAGATGAGACAAGCCGATATATTGATTTTCCCCTCGCTCGCATAGCTTCGCACACTCGCGCGCTGAATTGGCGCCACGGCACACTTACACAGCTCCTTGGGCATCGAGTTACACAGAGCCGACAAAAAAAGCTCTCTCTCCCGGCGTGAATCAGCCGCGAAATTGGCCACTCCGCATATCTGAGAGCGCGATGGATTTATACGGAAAGTTCCGCGTTAATGAGATTCGCTTGTGCGTTTTCAGAGAGAGAGAGAGAGAGAGAGAGAGAGAGAGAGAGAGAGAGAGAGAGAGAGAGCGTTTAGCGCTCTGGGACTTGGGGGATTCTGTTTGCTCGGCGATGTGTATATGGATGTGTCGGGCGGGGAGGTATGGGTCAGGGGAATATTGGATTGCTTCGTGATTAAAATTGGTCTGGTTGGGGAGCTTTTTCGGTTTCGGTTACGGACTGGATGTCCGGATGGTTCGAGGCGGCTCGGAAATCCATTTTCCGAGGAATACGCTGCTGAGCTGAGTATTGGTTGTTAGTACTCTTTTTTTATCGTGTACGGCTTGTAGAACAAAATTTTTGTGATACAGAATATAGGATTTATTTTTAAATAACATTTCTGTTCAAATGCCTTAGTGATCTTTTTATTTTGGGGATTAATTATTTTATATTACAAACTTTAATTATTTCTTTGGTTGTTAAAGATTTATTAAAGAGTATTTAATAATATAATGATGAAAAAATAACTATTTTAATGAAGTATTGAATTTGATGGGATTAAATTCGAAACATTGCTAAATCAATTTCTCGGTAAAGTTTCAATTAACCGATTTAATCGATATAGTGTTAAACTGATAATCTTGTCAACTCATTACAGAGCAGCAAACGTTGCGAACTATGCTAAATACGAAATTATCTGCACAAACTAATTTAGGTGAAATTTTCAAGAATAAATTCATAATAGCAAAAGCGAGTTTTAATAATCACAATGCTGCAAAAAATGAAAAAATAATATTAATGATTTTACTTTCTTTTCTGTTTCAGGTGAGTACACATAACAAACGATGAATAAATTCTAACGGCTCGTCATTATCACGTAAATATAAATCATCAATGTGTTATAATTCATTAGTAAGTCAATGTTAAGTCTTTTATGTACAAATCTACAGTTTCGTTTTTCGAAACTAAAAAAGTTGAGCCTCGGCCAACTTCACGGAGAGTTTTTAAAATTCCATTAATCTTTAAGATCCAGCAAGATTTACAACCCTTTATTCAATCATAAAATAGTAATTCTGGACTTTCTTACTTCCGAGCGGAACTTTTGAAAAACTTAACTGAATCGAACTCGTCGAAGAACTTAAAAATGTTAAGCCGCCGAAGTTAAAATCGCCTTATGATTCGAAAAACTCTAAACAAACTTCCTACGCCCTCGCATGCGTGAAACCATTTTGCGAGCCTGCAGCTCTCAAAAGCGAAAAACTAAACCATTCTGCGAGAGTAATTTATTTAGCAATAGCAAAACAAAACAGCGCCGAGAAAAAGAGCCTCCCGGAGAAAAATAAAATAAAGCGCGCCCGGAGTACACTCGGACGCGTGGGAGAATGGAGAAAGTAAGAAAAGATAGAGCCCGGACAAAGAGAGAAAGAAAAATACAAAAAAAAGTCTGATAGCGCAGGCAAGATGAAGAAGAAAGAGAAAAGATCTTCGCCAGAAGGGTCGGTTTATGAACGAGGTCGCGCTCCCAGAGAGAAGGAAAATGAGAGAAAGAGAGAGAGAGAGAGAGAGAGAGAGAGAGCCAGAAGCGCAGCGACCTCGAAGCTATTTGACTTCGGCCGTCTGAACTTCTCTCGTCGCTCCATTCTCTCCCCTCGCGTAAGTACGTTTCACACATACAGCCTTCGAAACTTGCGAGCTCAACATGCGAGAGACGTTGTTAGCCCGCGGCTCTTCGCCTCGCTCTTGTGCCAGTGCGTTTGCGTTTGCGCGAGCGGCTGGCTATGATAATTGAACTTTTCTCTCCGCGCTTCAGCTGATCTGTCTTCGTTAGCACTGATGTGGAATTATGCGTTTTTAGCCGGCGCGTTCGACCTGTTTTTTCTCTGGAGGATGACAGCCAGTCGTGTATGAAGAGGGAATTAGAGTGTGGATGTTGCGCGGTGTGAATGGGAGCGTCTTTTGAATAATTTTCTTGGTTGGATTTTTTTTGTTGGATTATAAAAGTATAAGCGTACGCTTTTAACACTGGCTGAGAGAAGGTGGGGGTCGGCTTTCTGGGGCTGGCTTTATTCTAGACCAGAAGTGGCCTTTTAATCTCTTTTCTGGACGTTGAATAGAAATTTACAAAATGGAAGTGTTAATGGCTGAAAGCTCGTTTAGATAGATTGCACTCACCTATTGTGTTCTGGAGTTTTAAGAGAATCCGGAAGTGTTGCGGATAATGAGATAAATTGCGGATAATGAGATAAATGACGAATGATTGATAGTCGCATGGTACTTTACCATAAAGCCTGTTTTGATGGAACACTGTAGTTTCACAATGGATCGTTGCATTTGTTTATATGTCATCTATTAATGAAAGTGTGAAGACAACCGCGAATGTCTACATTTCTGTCTTGAATAATCTAGCAGCAATATTTATCGATATATTTCAAAAATTTTTACTTACAATATGCACATTGAGAAAAATTATATAACAAATATTATTATGTTATATAAGACAGCTGTGACATCTTCGAAACATCAAAAAAATTACTATGTTTTATAGCAAAATTTACTATAATTATAATAAATTTTATTTATTACACCTATATGCCTCTTAGATTTAATTTCTCTTTTGAGTTTCCACTAGCAAATTGTACAACTTTAATATACAATAGTTCCAGCCTCGTTCAAGTATATCACGGTGTGTCTACGCGAGAAGGTGTGCCTATATCGTATTGACGATGGCCAGCAGGCACACCAATGGCCCAAACACATCCTCTATTTTAAAACTTATTTTAAAACTTGTATTGTGTTCAACTTTAAAATAAATTTCTTTTTCGATTTTAAATCCTTAAACCTTCTTTTCGAATGCGGGCATTCTAATGCCTAGCATAATAAGTTTAAAGACGGCTATTAAATCCGTATACTTATCATTTGCAAAGGATTGGATGTCAACGCTCTTAGAGAGTCATTTTTAACACCTTGGCTCGTGTAGTCCAATAAATTCAATTTTCATATAATAAATTTTGTTATAATCATAGTAAATTTTATTATAGAATATAGAACTTTTTTGATTTTTCGAAGATGTCACAGTTTTTCTATATAAAATTTAATAATATTTGTTATATAATTTTTCTCAGTGCATCACTTAACCCTTTCAAAACTGAGTTATTTTTCGCTGTAATAATTTTTTCTTTTTCTACAAAAAACATACAATGATAAATAAAATTCAGCCTTTATATAATTTTGTATAATATAGATATTACATCCACTCAAATGATTCCACATCTTTTAAATCATTTTAATTCATCAATCAAATTTTGTGAATATTTAATAATTATATAGATTAAAATGTCTATGTACACTATTATATATACTAGATCTGAAAGGGTTAAGAAAAAAAGTTCACGCAATCCTCAATTCAATTCTTCAACAATACGCATCAGATTAGGGACAAATAAATAATCGACAAGACCAAACGGCCGCTCGATCCGTCTAAATATAATCGAATCCAGAAAAGCGCGACTAAATCGACGAGGCGCTAAAAGAAGCGCCGGCCTCCCGGCTGCTCTTACAAAGATAGAAAACAGATAAATTATGCAGAAGCGCCTTCGATTTCTCATCGGAATAATAACGGCGCACAGCACCCCTATATATACACACACACACCTCTACAAGAGCACAGCGCCTCTCAGCCTTAAGCAATGAGCGAGCGATGATGGCCGACTTCGATCTCGAGGACCGATTAATAATCCATCAGGTGATGGGAGGGAGAGAGAGAGAGTTGGTACACGAGCCCCCGAGCGCACTGGTAATGGAACGGCAAGTCGGCCTCCCTTTATTGGAAGTGCTATCTCTCTTACGCGCCGGGTATATATATACACTTGGGTATAAGAGCTTGGAGAACGTCTTGCAGTTTGCGAAGCTATTGGCCGCTTTTGGGATTTGCGACGTCGCTCAAGCTGTCGGTGATGAGGGCTTTTTTTCCTTTGCTTTTTGCGCGATTTGTCACGCGCGGATCTTTCGTCTTTTGCAGATTTATAAGGGAGATAGGATTGAGTGAGTTGGTCGTTCGGTTGGCTGTTTAACGGGGAATTGAGGTTGTCAGGGGAGGTTTTGTAAAATATTGGAGCAGATTATTTTGAGATTTATGTCAAGTGGATTGTTATATAGTGGAGTGCGGTAGACTTGATGATCTAATTTTTAATTGACATGCAACTATTTTTTTATTGTCTAATTAGTTGAATGAAAATACTCGTGTAGATACTCGTACCAATGTAATGAATACGCATAAACATAAAAACGTTATATTGATAAGCTGTCAAAGTTTTAATGATAAAATGATGTAAAAAAACTCGATAACATCCCGGAGTTCTAGACTGTCAAAATAATTGATAACAATTCCACATAATAATGTGAGCCAGTATAATCAGAGCGTGGATTATTATAGCATAATAAACAGTCTAATCTCCCTGGTGCCCTGCAATTTCCGCGGCCTACCGCATCGGGGGGAAATTATTGAATTCGCCGGTTCTCCTTCGTTACACACAAGTGTACGAGCCCAGTATTTTGCTTCCTCGGCTCTAATTCACCTCTTTCTCTGTGCGCTATATGTACTACTTTACTACAGTACTTTTACTACTTTCTGAGACCGTACTTACTAACTACTTTCTTTTGAGAGGAAAAAATACGGATTACTTTTTACGAGGAAAATTTAGCTGGTTATTAAATATATTATTTGTATTGGAAAATGGATGGAATTTTTCGTTTGATTTTCATGTGATTTTAAAGATTAATCTCTTTTAAAGGAGTTTTACTTTCTTTTCTGAAGGAGAAGGAATCAACAGCCGGCAGTGAATGAAAGCATTAGATTGCACTTTTCTTACTTGGCAAGAGTGTAGCAGAGAGTTCGCCATATTGTAGACTTTTTGGTATTCATTATATTTTAACGCTAAAGGAACGGAATGAAAGAATTTTGAAGTAATGGTATAAGTAGAGGTATTTAAATATTTATTTAGCCAGTGAAATTTTAAAAGAATAGTTTTTTCCTTATTCCATGATGGCTTAATTTTTGAAACGAAAAAAGAATTGAATTACAAATTCTCTTACTACACTAAGTAAATTTGTACAATTTTCATGACAACATTGTTTATACCTTGAAAACATATCAAATTCAAGCCTTTCACTATCTTTTACAGGTTTCTTTTAAAAATAAAAATAAGTTCTTTTGATACATTTAACTTGTTCAAGGTTTTCCCAATTAAAAGATTTTTATTTTAATTTTCAAATAAATCTATTAATAATATTTTAAAAAGTATTTTTAATAGAATATAACTCCATGGCTAATGTACAAATTTGGCTTAAAATTAAAAATATTTTTGAATTTCCGTTATTAATTAAATTTGGAAGTTTTTTAAGTCTACGGCGTTATCTTTGTTTTTTTTGTATATTTTAATATTTTCAGGTAGCAATACTTAATACGTGGAATAATCATTACACGATATTAAAATTTTACAAAAATTATAGTAGTAATTGTTTAGACATTAGTCGCTCAAAATAACAATTGGCTATAAGTGTACATATTTGAAGAAAATAAATTCTCATTAATTTTTGCTCTTTAATTACTATCAGAAGCATATTATATATACAAAAGATATTTGATGTGAATAATTTTAGCCCTGCTCAAGTACGCCCCCTCTCTGCCCAACCATTACCTCACTTTCTTAGAGCTGGAATTTCCGGTAAAAACTTTCTCAAAGTGGCAAACTTGCACTTTCTCACATTGTCATAAAATTTAATGC
>JAPYZB010008587.1:0-10821 GCA_030522745.1 Eupelmus kiefferi | reverse complement strand
GGAATTCCCTCCCGGATCGTCTTACTTCGATCAATCAAATTTTAATATTTAAAAACGCTATTCGCTCATTTGTCTCCAGATTTTAATGTATTATTTTATATCTCTCGATCTTGTATTTTTCTTTTGTAAAGGGCCCCATTTAATAATTTAAATAAATAAATAAATAAATAAATAATAAAATATTTAATGAATAACTTTAATTTCTCAATCCAACTTTCAAGGAGTCTTAATTCTTTATCTATAAACTATTCAACCCGCGCAAACCAACAAATATCGCTTATGTGCTGTCATTGTGATTTGCCAACAACATAATTAGAGGGAGGTGAATCGATCGAGAATTGACATGCGCTTATTTTACAAAAAAATGTATAAAGGAAGCGTCACTAAATTTAAGCTCGTACAAAAGAAAAGAGATTGACAAGATTATTATAATGAGTTATCGTAAAGCTCCTTACTTATCAGTAGCCAGTCTGTTGATTTTGGCAAAATAGTATCATGTTTACCTGGATCGCGCCCTCGCCCTGCGAATGTACAAGCCATGCTCTAATTTCTAACAAGCTTTATTTAATGTAACACGCTATTTGCGTCGCTTGTCGTCTTAACGTTCTACCCAACAGTCTCACCAAGATGTTATCGCGAGATTTGCGTCTAGATGCTGGACTATCTATATAAATTAGTCAAATAATATTTTATCTAATTTTATTGAAAAGTTCAATTGACTGCTGCACTCTATTAATCATCTAGAGTCTTTTTTGTAAGTAGTCGAATTTAAAAAAAAAAAAATTTCTCAATGATAATAATTAAAATTTAGGGGGGGGGGTCCGATCATTAGAATGTTTTTTATTTAATGACTATTAATTATGAAACTCAATATTTAGAATCGTCTATTTTATTATTTAGAATTAAAAAATAACATTCGTTTACAATTTCAAAAAGTAATTATAACAACGTCAAATCATTAGAACAAATAAATATAGAATTTTAAAATGTTTTCGTACTCTTTGTTTCAAAAATTTAGATAATTTTTTTATTAGAATGCTTAATTATACGATAAAATATTAGTTTTTTTGATTCTCAGCTTTTTTCTTAAAAATGAAAATATTTATTTTATGCCACTCAACCTCAAAATCATAAGTTTAAGGTGATTTGTCGGCTCTCGTGGCATAAAATTCGGTTCGATACTGTGTTCACACCCGTATCGAAATGTACTAGTACGATACTTGTATAATCAGTAATACTTCAAGGCACGACGTTCAGCGCCCTCGCTACGCTCGGGGGTTAATACACGTCGTGCCATACAGTGCTACTTGTGCCACTTTAATCGTAATGTACTATATTACCATTCTAATTTTTGTAATTCGAAATCATGAACATTTTAAAATGCTTAACTCGCGTTATTTATTTTCATTACCATAAGTCGTCGAAAATATCAAGATTCTAAAGTAAATAAATGTACAATGTTAATTTGCACACTATTTATATGAACATCTAAATTTATATTCATTAAATAAAAAACATTCTAATAAACGGATCTCCTCCTCCGAAATTTTTTTGTATTATATCGAAATACTTTTAGTAGAAAGTTCGTTTAGAGAATGATTTACTGAAAAAATTTAATAATTATGTAAATACAATTATAACATTCATTTATTTAGTCTAGTAATATTTTATTACAATTGAAATAAGTTTTCTGGACTGATAATGTCGCACAGAACATTTCTCTAGCTTATTAAATAAACTATATGTAAATAAATATTTAATACAAACCTTATGTCATTGTAATAGAGATTGATAATATTCTGTAGAAAAAATAATATAGTATCAATTTAAAAAATACATGACTATTCTTCTCCAGATAAGTAGTGTATGCAAGACACAAAATTCAATATCTCTTAAAACTGTTTTCTAATCGCACTTAAAATTCTTAAAATCATTGACTTTTAAAGTGATTCACGTGAATAACAAGAAATATGAAAATATAAAACACAATATAAAACACAAAATGCTATATTCTAAGAATAAAGCACTTACAACAAGTGGTCGATTAACACTTCACTTTTTAAAAATGTTGTATATACGCACTGTTGAAGAAAAGGTAGAAAATGAAAAGAATACAAATGATTATTCCCACGGTGATATCGGAATCCTGACGACATCTTTACCTGACAGTATTAGAGAATTCAAATGTAATCTAATGCTGCCCGGTAAGATGTGAACAGTAATTCCGTTTGAAGTAGATTGTAAAAAATATCTTTGCGTCGTTCCTCTCCTACTTTGTGCTCCTATCTGTGCGAGATGATCTGAAGCGATGCATGTATATATCTGTGCGCGCCACCGTGAAGTGAACAGACTGGGCCTCCATTCTCGTGCGACTGCCCCGGATGAATTCCAAAGTTTAATGGGATCCAATTGCGCATTGAGATAAACGGGAAGGCCGCCACCATCGCCCCGTTACGTGACACTGAGAGAGAAAGAAAAAAAAGAGAGAGAGAGAGAGAGTCGTGCTTATTTAGGGAGAATTTCTTAATATCTTAGTAAAATTTCGTTAATTAGCCTGTAAATAAGTAATCTTTCCGTTACTTATTTTATTTTATTTCTTTTTACTTGCTAAATCTTTCAAGATTTCATTTTTTTTATCAAATTATTTTAAACTAATATTATAATTAAACAAATAACTTGTATGCCTCTCTAACCTCAAAATCCTAACTAAGATGATATTTTGGCACTCGCAGCATTAAAGACGGTTCGATACTCGCGCGTAAGGTGATTGTTGCCTTGTTACGAGTTTTCAGCCTTGTTTCGCGAAAAATGTCTCACGAGACAAATAAGCACTTTCCACACCCATATCGAAAGTTAGTATTTTAAGTTAGTTTATTTGAGATTTAGAATTTAAAAAAGGAGATAGAAAGCACAAGGGAGAATAGAAATCAATGATGGTGATAAAACATTTGTTAAAAATACTATTGAGATTAATCTTTTACAATTATTGTTGTACTTGGATATTTTCTTACGCACTCTCTCCCTATAAAAAAATAACAAAATAGGAAAATTTGCTCAAATTATTTAAAAAAAAAAAGATAAAATTTTGATATTTCAAGTAAAATTTGAAGAGAAAAGTGTTGGTGGACTCGATGTTTAAGTTTTGAGCAAAAAAAGTATACGATCGCTTATTGGCAACAAGTCTCCAGTAATCCACGCAAAGAAGTGCATGCTTTCTCAGAAAGAACGTAGAAAAGAAAAATGTACGAATATGCGGCAAAGTACCAATGTCGCTGACGCTGCTATAGGTAGTAGCCACTCAGAGCGCGTGCTAAAATAATACTCATCGCGCGTTTTAGCATGCGAGCCTAGTGTCGTAGTCAAACAGTAGAAACCCTCGAGGCCATTCTGAGACCTCCTCTTTACCGATCGTCAATTCTTTCGCGTCAAACTTTTTTCTTTTATCCTTTTTTTATTTTTTTCTTTCATTTTTTCTTTTTCTGCAACATTAACAGAACAACTCCAAACAGAAGTGGAGAGACTAATGTCAGCCCAACATTTTAAAAGCAGGCTGCCATATGCACTTTTAGCCTTTTTAAAATTCTTAGATTAGCGAACTATTCATCAGCTAGAATAAAATACTGGGAGTTTTTTCGATCGTCATTATTGATAGCTTTATTTTTAAGCCAAATACTCTCATACATAGCGTACTATCATAATAATAAGGCTATTTTTATTATTAGAAGCAAAAATTTATCGATAAGTATTTAACGACATATTATATATTTCTTCACTTATGTTTATTCTGGCTGTCTAGAATCTTGTATCAACGTTAAAGAATAGTGTTGGGGTTTACACCAGTTAATGTAACTATCAGTTATTATATATATATATATATATATATATATATATATATATATATATATATATATATATAATATATATATATATATATAATATGTCCATCGAAAGAAGGATAATGGCATGGGTGATGAGGGTAAAAAAGGAACATTTTGAATATCGTTTCGCGAAGGTTGAGATAAGCAAACATGCGCACGAGTTTGCTATTTTTGACTATCTGACAATCTTATTTGTTAGCAGTTTTATTGAAGTCGAAAATGAAAAAAGTATTAGAAAAAAGTAAAATTTTATGGCAAATTGGAAAAAATGATAAAATTGACTCGTGAAGAAAATAAGAGATGTACGTCAATAGTAAAACTCGACAAGCTCGAGAGTTCCAGAAGCAGATTCATTTTTCTTTGATCGATTTTACGTTTATTTGGTTTACTTTTTCCTTGAATCCACAAACTTGTCAAGAAAACGGAATATTGTAAATGATAAAACGTCGTAACAGTAGCAATACGTATATGCCGTAATTGGCAGGTAAACATGAAAATAATAAATGAAAAAAGTAATGAAACGATCAATTTAGAAGTTGAGACTAGGTACAGAAGGCAGTGTAAGAAGAGTAAGAAAAAGATAAGATTAGAGTTGAAGATAATACTCGAGGCAAGAGAGCGAGAGCGATAGCAGTACGAACTCTGGATTCTAAATTCTGGCAAGATAAATTTTTTCTTTCTCTGAAATCGATTCGAATTTTTCCACTCGACGTTCGAAAATAACAACGCGTGCGACACAGGTTGCGTAAGCACACGCGCGCGTGCGCAATACTTTTTTCTTTGACTAAGTATCTCGAGAGTCGAGAGTCAAGAGCCAAGAATCGAAAGTCGCAATAATCGATAGTCGATAGTGTTTGTAACCAAGCAAGTTAACAAATAATCGCTGATTTTTCAAATCATAAATGCTTGGATAGAAGAATGTTTTTTTAATGAAATGATCGAAAGAGCACATTATATCTTTGACCTTGTTTTGTAACGAAAGCAGTATTAAAATGTAGCGCGCTGTGGGAACAGTATGGATTAGCATATAATACAATAATGTTGCCAAACTGAAATTTTAAGTATGTACATGTGTGAATAATTTAAGTAAGTTTGAGTTTTAAAAACTGTAGAATTTAGAAAATTAGTAGAGTAGTAAGGTAAAAAAGAGGAGAAAGAGAAAAAAGGAAAAATGTAACAAATTTATATGGGTGGGTGGCGCGCACATGCTCTCTAAATAAACGAAGGTATATATACACACACACACACACACACACACACACACACACACGCGCGCGCGCGGCTATATATATACAAGCTTGTTGAGGCGGGAATGTCGTTATCGCACGGCAACTCCGCCTTTATGCAAATTTCTTGCGAAGCGCGCGCTCGGCCAGCCGGCTAATATCCATAATGAGCAATAATCCGTTGGATACTAAAGATGGCCGCTTTTACTCGTTTTCTCTCCCTCTTTGCATCACGTGTGCGCGAACGAGTCAAGGCGCGAGGACAGAGAACGCGATAACGAACAGCGCTATACGTACACATGAGCTCGCGAGCACGCCGAGCTGGCAGCCCTTTTTTCTTTTTTTCCCTTTGCAACTTACCACCTAAAAGCCTCAGCCCTTCCCAACGATCAATATACAATTATTTTTATAAATTTTGTTCTCAATTTTTACAATTTATCCAATTTTTATTTTTCATTTTCCAAGGCATGCTTCATGTTGCCAATAACATTTGCTATTCCAAGCATAGAGTAAAGAAATTGTCTCTCTCTCTCTCTCTCACACACACACTCTCGAAGCTTCGTTGTTGCTGCTGCCGGCCGTACGAATGCACGCGATGACTCTGCGAATATACAATTAGCACGAGCTTGCTGCGCTCTCTCTCTCTCTCTCTCGCTCTCTCTTCGAGTTCTCGAGCCGTCGTCGGCGCAAGAAACGAATAAAAAAAGCTCTGCGCGCCGTTTGCAATGTGTACGTTTTATCCATTATGATTAGAAAATTTCGTTTTTTTGGCAGAACGAGTGGTATTGAATGAATTTGTTAAATATAATTGAGCGCTGCCTGTAGAATGTATAAAGTAGAAAAAGGCAAAGCCTGTAGCTACAAGTCGCTCTTGAGCTGACTGAGGTGAGGAGAGCGAGCCAGACAGAGACAGAGTTGAACGTCTCGCCGGCCAAATATGGCGCGACGAGGCGACCTTACGAAAGCCGCGCATTTTCTCTCTCTCCCGCTTGAAACTACACCGAGCGCGCCTCCGCTGCTTAGGCCACGAGGCGGTGCTGCTTCTACTACGTGCGTACTGCCGCCATATAATTTGCTCCGAGAATCCAACAATATGAAATTTTTAATTTGCTTAACTATTATCTTAGTCAAAAGTATAGGTTCAATTCAATAAGCCAGTAATATTCATAAATAACCCATTTCCTTACTATCTAATCAAATTAATGAGTAAATAAAATAAATGCCTTTTTTAATCACGCTTCTTTGCTCAATCTTTTTCAGTTGGTCATTTATTTTTTTCCGCGCCCAACGACGGCAATAAGACGACAAGGCTAGCACGATAGAGAGTGTGTGTGTGTGTGTGTGTGTGTGTGTGAGAGAGAGGGAGAGAGAGAGAGAGAGAGAGAGAGAGAGAGAGAGAGAGAGAGAGAGAGAGAAAGAGAGATACATACATAGAGAGTGAGAGAAACAGACGGACAGAAAGAGAAACCAAGAGAAGCCGGGGAAGCCCAAAAACCGCTCCAAAATGGCTGCGGATCGCTTCTTTCTTACACTCTTGTTTCTACAACAGCTTTAAGACAAACTATATTTTCTAAAATTTATTAATTTTTTAATAAAAAATATGTAATGGATAGCCAAAATTATAATGTTTATCCAAAGCCGGTCAAAAGTGCGGGATAGTGAACAAATTTCGATTTCAACAGAATTTCCTATTGCCAATAGATGTAATTAGTAATAGTTTGAAAAATAGAGAAATCATTATACGAATATCTTGAAAAAATAATTTTTTTTTAGACTTTACAAATACAGATTCTTTCTACAAATCGCATACACAGAGACGCACTTGGTTAGCATTTGTTTGGAAAAATCTCTAAAGATCCAATCGAAATAAGTATTCGGGCCTTTACGTAATGCCTCTCTCTGTCTCTCTTAAAAAGGTGACTATAGCTAACGGCTATCGCGACCGTCGGAGAAAGCAAGCAAGTTGGCAGGCAGGCAAGCAGACAGGCAGGCAAGCAAGCAAGCAGGCAAACAGGCAGGCAAAGGGACGAGCCTTCTATTTATAGGCGCGTGCGAGGAAGCAAGCGAGCCTGTTGAACTTGTCTGCGCGCGCGCAGGGAGGAAGTCGTCTCTTTGCTATATCGAGAGAGAGAGAGAAAGAGAGAGAGAGACGCGCTGAAAGAAAACGTGGCTGCACTAGCAGTTTATTTAAAGACAAAATTCGTAAGCACAAAAGCAACTAGCTTTTAAATATCATTGTAAAGGTGCTTTTCTAGACAAGATTTGAATTCTCTCTCTTTTTCTGGCTTTAGCGGACAAGCAAAGAGCAGATGGTGAATAAAGAAACATGAAGCGTCAAAGATCTTACCTAAGCCAGACTCTAGAAGAGACTTGGAGCAATTTTAATGTCCAGTTGTACGTTGGCTTCCGGAACAGTCACCTCGTCCAAATATAGTCAGCGGTAGTAAGTAGCCAAGTCACCAAATGTACAGAGACTACAGAGCGCGCGCTGCGCTCCCGAGCGCGGCACTGACCGCTGCCGTTGCCGCTGCTGCTGCCGCCGCCGCCGCCACCACCACTACCGCCGCCTCCTCCGAGGAATTTGCACTCGTCGCTGCTCAGACGCCCATAGGAGGGGCTACGAGCCAGTCGGAAAGAACGAGAGAGAGAGAGAGAGAGAGAAAGAAAGAGAGAGAGAGAGAGAGAGAGAGAGAGAGAGAGAGAGAGAGAGAGAGAGAGAGAGAGAGAGAGATGGTGTGCGTGTGGCTTTCCATGAACGATTAATTCGAGGCGATTGCGACGTTTTTGGGGAAATTGATGCGGGAAAGCGATTGCGCGCGCGCCCGCGCTCGTGCACGAGGCGCGAGGAGAGCTTCGTTTGATTGGATGGTAAGCGAGAGACGCGGAAGGGGGGATGGAGAGGAGGAGAGGGAACGAGCAGCGAGGCCGCCTTATCTCGGCGGACGAGCGAGCGCGATGACTTAGCAACACCGCCGAAGGATGCTACGAAAATAGGAGGCAGTTCAAGCGCGCGCCACTTTTTTTCCTACCGATAAGCGAAATTATGATTTTCTTATTTTCTCAAGCCTATACAGAAAGAAAGAGAATATAACAGTTGAGAGCAGATGTAGACTAGAAGATGTAGCACTGTGTAGCTTACCAACCAAAATAGACGTATTTTATGCGCGCGTGCGTGCGTGCGTGCGTGCGTGCATGCACGCTCGCGGCCCGATCGATTGTCACAAGTAAATGCTAGAAAAATAGCAGCGCATAGCTTTAAAAATGGAAAAAGAAAAAATAATTATGAAGCAAAGAGGCGCGCGCACAAGCAAGTTGAAAAGGTTGGGAGAAGAGAAGGAAAAGAATCAAGAGAAAGCGAAGAAAAAGACCGCGCGCGTGCACCAACTCACGACTCGGCGGAGGCTGTCGAGCAACTGAAAAGGATTGTCGTGTCGTGTGCTGTGGCCGTCGCTGCCGACGTTCAGCCGGTTCAGTCCTAGTCGTGATGATCTCCCCTCCTCTTTTTCTCGGCTTCTCCCTCTGCCGGTTGCGCCGCCGGTCGCGCTGGTCGCGCCGGTCGCGCCGGTTACGCTTGCGCGAGACATGAACGCTACACGACGACTCGACCTTCCTTCCCCCACTCTAGCTCTCCCGCGGCCCTCCCGCCACGCTGCTGAGATGCTCAAAAGAAGGGATGCCGTAGCTGCTGCTGCTGCCGCCGCCTCGCCGCGAACAGGACGCAAGATCAACGCGATAATGAAATAAGCTGACTCTTACGCTATGCAGACATTTACAGATACGGCTAAAAGAACACTTGGCCTTAACTTTACGTGCTTTTCCATTTTCCCTACACACTCTACTAATCCTAATTCTCCCACTGCCACATTTATTTTTCTCCCACTATTCAATAAATAGCATTTTTTGACTATGCATCATTTTCTGTCCTCTAATTTTTTTTTATTTTACCTTTAAACAATTCTCACTTAATTATAGCACGAGTATTAATTTTTGTTATTTTTGTCAACTCAAACTATTATCGAATTCAAATTTATCAACAAACTTCTTTTGTAGTAGCTGTGTGCGTGTGTGTTTTTTACTTTTCATAGACATTAAAAAAAAAAAAAAAAAAAAACAAAAAAAAAAAAAAAAAAAAGAAAAAAAAGAAAAAAAAAAAAAAAAAAAAAAAAAAAAAAAAAAAAAAAAAAAAAAAAACTGATATAGAACGAGTTTACTTAAAAGATTTTAAAGAAAAAACATGAAACAATGTAACATGCATAAAAAATCGTTATTAACATACGAGTAGCTAAGCCAGACTCTTAAAAACACGGAGAGACGAAGAACGAAACGATCTTTCTTCTTTCTTTGTTTTTGCTTCTATTGTTTTCCGGTCTATTCACCTTCAACCCCTGCGATGACGACGACTGGCTCTCTTTCTCTCTTTCTCTTTCTCTCTCCCCTTAGAAACCTACAAATTCCTTTTTCACCCCTAAAGTTCTGGAATATGTAATGATAGCTTTGTTTTGTAAAACATGCAGCAATAACTAGCATTAATTTTCAATTTTTTTTATCTAAGAAATGACGCCAAACTTTTTTAAATCTTTCTATTGATCGTATAAGTATTAGAAAATTATTTATTTTTGAAAATTAAAAGCCTCTTGACGGCAAGGATTTAAGCCGCGTGGACTGACAAAAAAATTCAATCGTTGAATCAATAGAATTGTGCACCTATACTCTCAATCAAAAAGTGTATTTACATAAGTTTAACGACATTAAACTTATTTGATTTAACAAAAAAAATTGCTATTTTATACAGAGTAACATTTTAAGTCAAGTTTTCTCAACTTTTTACAATTTTTTAAACTAGTCACAACTCGCATGTTTTTATATTTTATTTTTAACTTAGTATTGTTACTATTTACATTTTTATATATACACCTAGATTAAGTTTTATTTATACACCTAGGATAAGTATTTTCTGGCATGGTCATATGAGATCAGGTTTTTAAACAGTTGTGATGATTAACTGCCATTGATTTGAGTCATGGATAATGTATGATTTTTTATAAACTTGACTGATAGGTACTAGAAGACTACTGTCTAGCTGTGATACCTGTAACATGTGCATCAACTTGTGTTATATTATTGTTAAGCATTGATACTTTTCAATTGCAATATAAGAAAGACATCGACCTATGTAATAGGCGTTAATATTTTGTTTGTACTTAATTGATACAATAATAAATTATATCTATCTACCTATCACTTTACGACATTTATTATATTATTTAACATTGACAGTTGAAACTACAAGAATTGAAAATTGCAGATAAATTTAATCGAGATGTTACGGATATATTTTTCTTTAAAATACTAATCAAAGTATCGATTTTAAATTACAAGGACATTGCAGGCAAGCTTCAAATTTCAAATAAACGCTTTGTAAAATTATTTACCGAAAAGAAATAAGCAATGAAAATAGTGTTAACTTCCAAGTCCCCATGAAGATTATATAATACGTATTTGGTGTCTTGTAAAAATCTCCGCGGATATTGTCTTGCACTCCTACAGTCATTCGTAAAGTGTATGCTTATTTTGTTCTTTCGTCAACATTGCTAAATATGCCAACCAACAAAAAAATGCTTTTTTTGTCACACAGGCACGATTTTCGCGCTTTTTGCTACCTAAAATGAGAGCTAAAAGTGCCCATTTTCAGACCGGCGGGCGCAAAAAACATCTAA
>JAPYZB010008539.1:0-10008 GCA_030522745.1 Eupelmus kiefferi | reverse complement strand
CACTTGGGCGCATGCCGCACTCGCTACGCTCGTGCGTCAACTCGCGCCCGCGTGCGCTATCGGCAACTATACCTCACTCGTTAAACAATGTACTATTTAATAAGAATAATATTTAAAGAAAATATACTATTGGGTTAAGAAGTATTTGTCAATAATTAAGACTTCATTAAAACTTTTGTTTTTCGATTAAGAAATATTGTTGACCTCATGCAGTTTAAAAACGCTGCAGAGTTGTGTGCTTTATTTGTACGCAGTATATGCAGCACCAGAAAAGTGAGTGCTTGGCACGATGATTCTCAGTGCGAGGCACCGCGTTTTACGGTGTCAGGCATTGGATTTTCGGGTGCATGTCTCCGAAAAATACCTGCCTTGGCTCCCAGAAATTGTGCTCAATGAGGGGCTCAATTATCAGGAGAACAGAAAGTTGAAAAGGCTCTTTCTGTCCTGCTACTTCTATAGTGGACATTTTTTGTATTTTTATATATATTATATGCATATATGCTATTATAATAATAACCGTATTAGTTAATTTCCAGAGTAAATTTTCCATTTTCCTTATGTATAATATATAATTTATTTTCCTTTATTTTACGCTTAGTATTATTACACTGTTAACCTATATAATAATAATTTTAAAGAAGCCAAATTGCAGAAAAAAGGAAAATCAAATATTTTATTTATAATTAACTATTTGACGTGTTATAGTTAATTTTATGACAGTGTTTAATCCACTATAATTTCTTTCAGTAAGATTGCTTTGTCTATTTTTTGATATTTTTTTATCTTAAAAAATAAAATAAATTGAAAGAAGAGTAAAAATAGTTTATTAAAATAAAGTTAAACTTTTATTTTTCTTTTCGATACACATTAAAAATACTAAATCAGAGTTAATGTTGTATTCGTACTTGTATACATCAGCACCTTAAATTATTTTCGGAGCGTAGTACCGAATTTTTCGGTACTAAGTACTGGTTTTACGGGTGCCGGCATCTGAAATATCCGCCTAGGGTCCCGGAAATTGTGCTCAATGAGCGTTCTCTATTAGGAGCCCAGTAAGCTGAAAGAACTCTTACTTTTTCTGTGATGGACATCTTTTCAAGTTTGGATTATACTATATATTCAATTACAAGTTCTCAACCGCTCTTAGCCTAGCCTCCAGAATCAAAAGGCGTTCAGGTGATGATGATGGTAAGCATGAAAACATATTTTTCTTCTTAATAATATATTTATATTTTATAATAATAATTGTATTAATTTCTAGATTGCATAATTATTGAGGAAAGCTCTACCAAATTTATGCGCGCACTTAAGCAAGAGACGTTCATTAAAGAGGAGAAGTATAAACTAGGTAAACTTTATTTGTTCGTTAAAAATAATATTTTCTTGTTTCTTATTCGTTTTAGGGTATCAAGATAATACTACTGAAAGTGCAAGACTTACTGTTCACAATCAGCTAAACTGCCCACCATCACAGCATTATTCTCTTCAACCCATTGTATACTCAGGAGTACATCCTGTGTATCCATATGTAATGCAGTATCCATACGGGTCGCCTATGATTATGCAATTTTCGAAAAATACACCTTCCACACCCGTATCGAAATGTACTATTAGTAGTGTTTAAGTAAGCAGGAGCTAGGCTTTTGAGTTACTTGAAAACTTCGTCCTTTAGCTTTATTGCTTCAAAAAGCGCGCGTGAGTGAGAGTCGATCACGTCAGAGCTCTAATACGCATGTCTTTAGGGAGTTTTCCGTTTGAGTTAGTTACATTGTAAATTCAGATTTTCTGGAAACGAAATGTTTAATTCTGCTATATTTATTTGAAACTGAGTTTTTCTTCACCTTTATCCATAACACCTACCGATCATTACACCAGGTTGCTTTATCAATTTTTTTTTTGGAAATAATTGGAGTAACCAAATCAATTATTGCATCATAATAAAACAAGCCAAGGGTTCACTATGCAAAGTATGGTATTGGTTATATTAGCGTTGCCCTGAGTATTTTATTTAATACTGATAATTTAATACAAATAATAAAATTATAGTTCATTTTAAATATCTACTTAGCCCTAGTAGAAATGATTCCATTTAATGGCTATAGTTATAATCCCTAGGAAAAATGGATTTAATGCTATTTCTTAGCCTCTAACCATTTAAAATGGGTAAATTTCTACGAGGGAGGTGTAATGCCTAAAAAGACGGAAATATTAAAATCTTAACTGCAAAATTATTAAATTTAAATTTTACTAAATTGTATTTATTCTTTAAATTTAATTTTGCATATTCTAACAACAAGTTAAAATGTTATTTTCGTCTAAGTTAAAAATTGCATAATTAACAATTTTCTATTCCTAAATTAACTTAAAACCCGACTTGAAAGTGGGGTACGCCAAAAATAATAATAATATTTATTTTTATTTTAAATTTAAATAGGAATATTAGATATCTTATATAAATAACATATAATATTAAAAGTTTTAATTAATTATTTAGCCACTCAATAATTATACAGTCACAAATTTACCTTATGCAAATCTGTACTTTTTGCATCAGCTATAATTCACTCATTCACACAATCAATGATTCACTCTAGCACTGATAATATCATAATTAATTTTTTAACATATCCAACGATTTTTTCAAGCAATATGAATCGGCCCTTACCTCAATTATTCCAATGTTTATAGTCGTTTTGAAACACAAACGAAAATACACATAAGAGGAAAACCACGTGCTTCGTGCGTACACCAGAAATCAACTGATATGCCTTCTCGTCTCGGCTTTCCTCGGGCGACTTCGGACGATTTCGAAGATTCACCTACTATACTAATACTATATACATATATATAAATGGATAGATACTATACTATAGCAAATTATACAGCCAGTGCTAGTACAGTGCGCGCGCACTTGTTAACGTTCAGAACAAAACATTATTTTTTTTTTTTATTATACCCTACCCAAGCTCGTTTAGGAGCTTATACGGCTTTTACTGTAATTGACTGTGGAGAGAACTATGTGAGGTACTTTGCAAGCTGCTCTGTACAAGGGGCTTCACCTACGTGAGGCCCTACCCAGGTACCTCTGTTTTGTCACCATCTCAGTGTTTACTTACAGAGTGAGCTCTGCGCAGACCTCCCTCTTATATTAAGAAAATCTGCACCTCTGCTTTCGACACCAAGAGGCGTCTACTAGCAGAGTGAGCGATAAATAAGTCTGGACTTATTTGTCGTTATTTTTCTGTTGTTTAACATTATTTTACAATCTTTCAACTTTTTCCTCTTATTGTATTATTGCAATCATCGAGCGCTATAAACGCACTTGTCATCGGGAAAAAAAGCAACGTCATGCATTAGCATAAGAGATATAAATTTTTCTTCAAATCAACTGTAAATACCCGTTTGCCTTCAGTTTGAAAAGGCAAATTAATGTTCTGCATTCAATTCAAACAACCCAAATAACTATGGTAATAAGTATCGGCGGTATAATGATACATTTATATATGTCTAAGTTTGTAAATGTTAAAGATTGCAAAAAAATATATAGGTAATAAATTTGTAGCACCACGTTATTCGTGATTTTAAACGAAAGAAAAGTGCGCATCGTAATAAGACAATATTTTATTGACAGTTAAAAATTGTATCAAATTTAACCTCACTTTTGCCTTCCTACCAAGCACATCGACGAAAATGTGTTCAGTAAAGGTTTTCTACTAGGACATATTAGGAAATCAGAAAATTGTAAAATACATTTTGCATTATTTCAATATCTGTTTAATGTTACATTAATATTAAGAATACAAATATAACAACGTCTATTAACAGTTTGATAATTATATTTTTTTGTTAAATGATTCATTTAAAATTTATTCTAAACAAGTTAGTTTTTTTCAAAAGTTTTTCATTTTGCAGTGCTAGTAAGCTTTGCTTCTCTATAATTTTTTCATATTTTTAGCATGAGTTTATTTAATTTTTTTACTTAATAGGCACCAATACCAATGAACTTTATAAATTAAAAAAAAATCAAAAAGTTTTACAGCTTGTGTCGCTCAAAATATGACAAGTTTGCTCTGAATGTGTGGCTAGGTTATATGTATATTTGCTCCGCGAGTCCCGGAAATTGTGCTCAACGGGCGTTTTTTCCCAGGAGACCAGAAAGCTGAAAGAGCTCTAGAACGAACATCTTTTGTATTTTGAATCGCACTTTATGGTATAGGTGAATGATGTTATAGTATAACTACATCTAATGAGTTAAATAAGTAAATGTTTGCAATTACTACTTGGCTTTATTTTTATCACGTAAACATTGCAAATGTTACTTCAATCAACTACTTATTGTATGAATGATGAAAATTTTTATAATGATGACAGCGCCATTTAACAAAATACGATAAAACTTTTCCAAAAAGTACTTATTACAAAATAAGCAGCTTATATTTACAGCCTAAAACTAATGATATAAATCAACTTGTAAATTTACAGTTACTTGTATATTTACATCTGCCCCTAACGATACCGGCAATAGCGCATTTGCCGCTTTCCGCACTCGTCCGCGTGCTCCATGAATCCGAATTACGCTCAGTGAAGAAGTTCACCTAGGGCGTATCAGGAGAACAGGAACACTAAAGTATTCGAGAGTTATATGTATTTAAGGAAGGTCCTTTATTTCTTATTGTTAGTCTTATTGTTAGTATAAATCATGATTTAATAAATTTTTATGAAAATTATTTCTTTATGTTTTTATGGAGCGTTAGAGTTATTATTTACATTAACATATTATTTTTTCGAAAATACAAATTTAATGGCATACGAGTGGCTTTTCTTTATCACCCCCTTTGATACTTATTTATAGCACAATATCTTGCAAGATTTTCATTGTTGATAACTTAATATACTTTAGATAACTTTATTAATTAAAATATTTTAGAAATATTTCTCTTACGATTTAATGTGTGCAAAATCAAGATCAGAAACAAAATTAAAGCTTTTCTCACCTTTATAAACATTTTACATTCTACTATTTTGTAAAAAATATCCGTTAACTATTGTATGACTTTTACACATGGAATATAAGTATGTAAAGGTGGAAAATAAATAAGTAGGAAAAATTTGATAACAAATGGTAGATGATGACAATTTCAAGTTGACCCACAGAGAAATTTTTCACAAGATTTATATGAGAAGTTTACATTTACAAATATTAATTAGACAAACATGTAACATATCTAAAAACATCTACTGCTTAAGAAAGTTATAGGTATTTAAAATTTTTTATTTACGTTATATTTAAAATAATTTATTTGCGTTGTTTGTTATTCAAAATGTGCAAACCCTCAAACTAATTCAATTAGATTATAACAATTACAGCGTGGTTTTTGCCATCTAGGGTAGGTAGAGCACACCTTTTCCCATTTAATTTTTGTACCATTTTGTATAGTGTATAAAATAAACTATAAGGTATTTTTTAATAATTTGATATCAAAGTTTGTACTTTTATTATACTATTGAAGTATTTTTTAATTTAATTTTTATAATTCAGTATAGTATATATAAGATACTTATTTTTAATTTTCAAAAAAGAAAATAAAATGAGAGACAATAAGCTATATAATTCTCTTTTTCCAGAAGTGAAAAATATCGATCTGGTCGAAAGTTATTGCAGTTTCATTGTCAAGAAAATGTAATTTCCATTCGTACCTTCCATGTAATATTTACAATTCATTATTATACTATAGTTCGATATACATTTATACGCAGTCAACTTTATATCAAAGGCGCTGCCGCGCCCTTTGATACATAAATATATTATTTTTTTGTTTACTCTTAACATTACGATTTGCATCATTTAATTTTTCTAAATAATTTATTATATTCACTAAAAGTGGGAAACTCGATACGCCTTGCAGCCACTATAGTGAGAGTGGGATGGATATAGAGGAGCGTGGCTAGCTCCAGGTAGGGAATAGCCCTTTCTCATTGGTCCTCCCCTATAGTTCACCTGGCCACACTACTGTGCGCGTCGACCAATCGCGTGACTGCATTTCGGTCGCGATGGGTTTGTCCCGATTTTGGGAGTATTAGGAGAATAGAAGAGCAAGGAATGTCTTAAACGTTTTCGTTTCTAATATATTTCGTGTTGCTTGTTAGAATTCAGGTTCTATTTTGGTGGTGAAAATCGACAAAGGTAAGAATAAATGATTAGTTGGGATTTATGGTCGAGTGGTTTCTATTAACGTCTTCAATTTGTGTATTTAGAGTATATTCTAATCTTTAAAATTTTGATTAAAAAAAAAAATTTTAAATCTTAATTAATAATATCTGTAAACAAAATTGATTAGTTAAGTAGTGAGTTTATACGTAAGAGCAGTTGAACTATACTGTTTATAAATAACGATGTATGTACATCATTTAGATGTTGTAAAAGAAAGATATTGTGGATGGTTTTTATTTTTAAAAAAATAAAAATAAAATACTAAAAATCATTAGTGCTGATTTGTCTAAAAGTATTTTAAAAATATATATATATAAAAAACAAATTTCAGCTTTGACATTTGGTAAAAAAATCATTTGTCAAAATGAATCCACAAGAGCAAGTAGTGGCCAAGGAAATAAGAAATTACATTTTTATTTATAATCCGGAACACCCAGACTATAAAAATTTACCAAAGCGAGAATTGGTATTTGCTAACGTTTCCAATACCTTGGCCAACTATTTGGAGGTGGAGAAATCGCCGGAAGAGGTCAAGTTAATATGGCAAAAACTCCGAAAAGCTTACTGCCGACTCCAATGGCTGGATTGCAAATTATGGATTTGCAGAGATGAAGATATTTAAATAAAATACACGAAAGATCGGTTGAGATTTTAAGATCTAAATACACGAAAGATCGGTTGAGATTTTAAGATCTCTTGATTATTTAAATAACTTTATACATCATAGGAACGGAGAAAGGAATTTCGAATTTTTATAAGCTAAGTCGTTTTTAAAATAAATTATATACTCGTTATATATGTTTATTATAAATAAAAATATATAAAAATCATTAATGCTGATTTGTCTAAAAGTATTTTAAAAAAATAACCAATAAGTTATTTTAGAAAATCATTAGTTATTAGAAAATTCTTTTTTTCAGATATATAAACTTAAATGAAATTAATTAATAACTCAATTTAAATTTTCCTATCTGACAGAAGTCGATGTTTTGATAAGATAAATAATGAATCATAAGATTAATAAACGAATCATCAAAGGTATACTCCTAGATTTGATGAATATAACTGAATCGTATTGGTTATTTCCTTTAAGATTCTGCTTTCCTGATAAACTTGTCACCTCGTCTGGGCTCCCGTAGGTATTTTCATCATGCAGAAGACTTCTTTTAGAGTTCTTGCATACAAGATGGCTTTCACTAGACATCTTTCATATCAAAATCGATCACTTTTATGTGTCAAGTAAATAAAAGTATGAAACAGTACTACTTATTTATTATTTTAGATATCATTTCAATTAATTAAAATTTGTATATTATTCTTAAGCATATGCTTTGTAGCTTTTTACTTTAAAAATTTTTTATAAGAAATCAGCTCTATCGTATAGGTTTTATGACAAAAATTTGTTAGTAATTTTAATTAGTAATAAATAATGCATTTATAATAAAAGTTATTATCATATATTAAATAATATTTTACAATATTTCTAAGTAAAGAACATTTTTGATTGTATTATGAAAAGAATTTTAATTTCCTGAGCAGAATTTTAGTAATTATACGCATAATTAGTAATTATACGCATAAAAATCTATGTATATATAACAAAATACAATGAAATAAATAAAAAAGATGTAAAAATTAAACAAGAATAAATAAAATAAAATGTCATAGTAATGCATTTTGTCTCTTTATTTAAGTACGATATTATTTTTTAGTTTTGCCATATTCTGAATGTAATTAGTAAATAACTAATATAATAAACTAATATATAAAAAACGCATAAATTTGCACTAAGCAAGTGCGGTAACCTAACTTTTGCAACGTCCCTCTCTTCTATACTGCTGTACCCTGCACCACGTGACCGTACGCTCAGTGACGCAGAAGTGTGCTCAGTGAAGGATTTCTACAGGGATGTATTAGGAGAACAGGAAGTCCATTGTTCAAAGAAACTGCATGCCTCAAAAAATAATAAGTTTTTGGCATTGTTCTTGTTACCGTAAAGAAGGCTTATTTGTACAAAATTCAAGAGCGCTTGATTACCTTTATCAAATTTATTCACAAGTGACTAGCTAACAAATTAAAGCTGTTAAAACGCGATTTTTCATACGCTGTACTAAGAAGCCGTTGCTGCGCATATACGACACGCAGGTATTATTCTACCACCCCGCGCACGGAGGCGTCTGCTCAGCGAGTTAGAATTGTGCTCAGTGAGGAATTTCTACTAGGATGTATCAGGAGAGCAGAGAGCTTTGAGAGCAGCCTAGCCGTTTTCAAGCCATCGCCTATTTCACTATTTTTGCTTTTATTGCAATTTATTTATATACTTTTTTTTTATATTTATGTATGTATTCAGTGTATGTATTTATTGGTATGTATAGAGTTAAAAGTTTGTTTTAAATAAGTCAAATTACTGACGAACGACATAATATGTCAGCCGCAGAGGGTTGCATCTTTTTGTACATAAATCCAAGTTCGCTATTTTTATCCTTCATTCTTTTGATCGAATTACACAAAATGTTAGAAAAACGTGCATGTCTTGTCAAGAGAGTACGAATATGATGACAAGAACTTACTCTAAGACGCAAGCTGCAGATGCATATGCCTAGGCGCGTCGGTCAATATGGCGTCTTTACTGTGCCACTCTATTCGACATATGATCGGTGAGTCCAAACAATTTTGTGCTCATTGAGGGTTTCTATTAGGAGAACAAAAAGGCTAGACGTCGTTTCTCAACTGCTTATGGTTAGGGATACTTTTAATTTTATATATTTAATAATAAATACGTATACGTTTGTTAAATTCCTTGTTCTTATGTATTGTAAATATGTGATATTTACACATGTTCTTGAGTAAACAATTTTTTTGTTGACTGCAATTGTTAGAAGTATAAGATGAAATATTTTCAATATTTTACTTTTATTTACGTAAGTTTTAATAATTATTGATAATTGAGAGACAATATGATATCCATCTGAATAATAAAGGCAATTTTTAAGGGAATTTGGAATGATGCTTTTTAAGTGTTTTAATAAAGCAATATATCAGAATTAAATTAAATACATTTTTCATATATACATATATTTAATATAATTTATATTTGATTACGTTTAAATAAAATTTGACAACATTTACAAGAGTATGAAAACAAAGTTAGTATAAACTCTTCAATTATTCTATTCTTCTATTACTAATGCGTATTCAAATTGACTAAGAAAGATGCCTGATGCAAGACATCTTATGAGAAAGTTGAGAAGTTTATTAGGAGACCAGAACATAGGAAGAAGCTACAAAAGTTCTTTTGGAAATAAAATAGGATTTGAAAATATATTTAAAAAACGTTTTAAGGTATTTTTAGTTTAACCTTTAGTTTTTTTAACACTTTTTCTTGAATTTTGAAACTTACTGATTAATTAAATACTTAAGAAATATTTATAAGAAATAAGTCTATAAATTTTAAAGATATATCTAAATTTATTTAATTTTAGAAAAAATAATCTACAACTACATATATTATTTCTTTGTAGTAAATGTGAATTTATTTAATTTTATTGCAGAATTGTTTTACATTAATATAATTGTTTTTTTATAATTAAGACTGTGGAAATTATAAGGTCAATTATAAAAAGATTCACTCAACAATTAACATATCTTAAAGTAGTTGTAATAAAAAATCAAATACTTCAATTTTTAAAAAAATTGAGAAAATTTTATTAAATAAATAAACAAATTCTTTTATCTATTTCGTTTTTAATATATGTATATTCAATATTAAAAATCCTTTAATAAGTAAAAAATCAGCG